>VDFB02382536.1:0-52006 GCA_007258455.2 Sequoia sempervirens
TGGCTCATCTAGAATTGCAATCCATGAGAATGGGTGCGTGAACATACACATGGCATACTCCTTTGATATCGATGCATTGGTGATCTCTGGATGCACCACCCAAATGATGGCCTATAACCCCTAAAAGTGTTGCACTGTTGCATCATAAGACAACACTGGCCCCCACTCTATAGCATCCTATCATTGTTGGGCATAATGGGCCACTCCTTGAGGCATCCCCTATACCTGGCCATATTGTCTCAGCACTCTCAGTAGCATGAATCTCTCGATAATAAAATAGGTCTTCCCAATCAGATAAATTGACTGACATAAGAATGGAATCTTCGTGTCATCCTCTAGCCATTGCTCGCAATCAACATATGGTCGCCATACCACTGACTCTAAATCATCTAGTGTCCTCCTTCAATACTCCAACTTGCCTAGCCTAGGCTGAGCAAGTCAACCAACATAAATATGAACATATGGCCTCATGGTCGACCTTGCCTCTCTCCAACTAGTTGACTAATTGCTATATGCTCCCCGGCCCAGACTTGAAGCAATGTGACCCTCACCAATAAACTCGCTCCTCATAGATAAACAACCTGATGTAAATCATGATATAGATGGGCCAACATATAGCAACCCCATGCATATCAAGTTCTGTGAACAATCATGCTCTCCAAGATCCACCCCCATCCAACTGAGAGTCCCTTTGACCTACAATTAGGACAAAGGAACCATCCAATGAAACCGGCTATAATAGAAGGCAAAGTGGCATATGCATCGACCATGTCCCTCCATGGAATCACATACCCACATATATGGTCATCTTGAAATACTCTCCGCAGTACATCAGTCCCACTCTGCTCCTGTGAATCATAAAGGACAAGCTCCCCAACAACAGGTATCCATAAAATATGGTAGACATCCTCAGGTGTAACTATAATCTCACAAGTGGGAAAATGGAAGGTGTTATGCTCACTGTGCCATCTCTTCGCTAAAGCTATCAATAAACCCCTGTTCACCCTAATCTAAGGCATATCGATAAGAGATGACAAACCACATCATGCAATAATTTAGTTGTCTCGGGCTACGTCAGATGACAAATCAATTCCCATGTCCTCGAGAATCTCTCTCTAATCCGCAGACTAGTCAATGGCTCCTATCATCACAAAATCACAAATTAGTCAATCAACCTATCAATCTAATCAGCTCTGGTAAGACTTTGATCAAATCTCGTGAGCATCAATCAATCAATTCAATCTCTCCTATCATGAGGTTTATCAAATCAATCAATTCAACCTTTCCTATCATGAGGTTTATCCAATCAAATGATGCACCTCACCTATCATGAGGTTCATCAATCAATTTAGCCTCTCATATCATGAGGTTTATCAAATCAATCAATTCAACCTCACCTATCATGAGGTTTATCAAATTAATCAATTCATCCTCGCCTATCATGAGGTTTATCAAATCAATCAATGCACCTCACCTATCATGAGGTTCATCAATCAACTCAACCTTTCCTATCATGAGGTTTACCAGATCAATTAACCTATAATTGATCCTCGCCTATCATAAGGTCAATTATCATCATCCTATCATTGCATCTCACCTATCATAAGATCAATGGACATCTAACCTATCAAACATCATCAATCATCATCAACAGAAAAGTTGACATGATTAAACATCATCATCAAGGAGTCAACAGGAAAATCATCAAATTTCCCCAATGTGCTAAAACAATGCTTCTATGCACTGAAAGACTTGATGTGGTAGAGAAATCCATCAATGCACTAAAATAGACCGTCAATCCGCCGAACTACTCTATGCACCATTTCATTTTCTCAATGCATGAAAATAGGGTGTCGATGCACTGAAATATCTTATGCGCTATTTTGGTCTCTCTATGTGCTAATCTAATTGCCCTAAGCGGTAATATAACCTATGCACCACAATAGTCACTTAATGTGCTATTGCAGGCCACCTATGTGCTACATCATTCAATGTGCTAGTTCATCTAACCTATGCACTACATCGCTATCCCTATGCGCTAGACTATTCTATGCGCTAAAACAGACCATGTATGTGCCATTGCAGCGACCCTATGCGCTAAAACAATTCAAAATCTGAATTCAAAGAAAAACAAGTGGGAAATTAATTGCATGAAATATGAGGCAGTTTTCGGGGTACTCACCGAAGGTTTGTATGCTATTGGGCGGTTGTGTCCCCTAACCTGCTCGAACTGGTGCGTGTGATAGGGGATCACCATTCTGCTCCAAGTTTGCACAAATCACTCACTCACAAGTTTTCAAATTGCAAAATGTTCAAATGAACTTTCTAATCAACTTTTTAACCTTTTAAGGTTAATTAAGTGGCATTTTATGGGGTTGTTTTATTTTTTATTTTTCAAAGGGGCCTTAATTAATCAGATCATCACCTACAAGCTTATATATCATTTTTCGGGAGATAAATCGTTTTTGGAGCATAAAATTTTGAGATCATCATCAAATCATCAAAAACTCATCAAAATTCCAAAATCTTTAAATTCCAAATTCACGATTTATCTCGGGGGCATATATCGGAATTATAATTTGGCAATCAGTGTTTGGGGCATTGAAAAAAAAATTATCGGCATCGGTATCAATTTTTCTTTAGGCTTAATATAAACTTTATTACTTCAAGGGCAAAATGTATACTAAAATCGGTCAAGACATTTTATTTATTTTTATTTTTAAAATACGAGGTCGGGTAGCATGACCCCTTATAAGCTGGAGTCATTCTGGTAAACTTTAACATGGTAGCGATCTTTGGCGCAACCGCATCGCCAATTGCCATAGAGTGGGGAGACTGGAACTCATTGACCAACCTCTGCAACAAGAAGATTTAGCCAGCCGAGGCTAGGGCCTCAACCCTTGGTCAAGACATTTAATTAATTAAATACTAATTGACTGGTAATATTCAACCGCAATATAAATAATTCTCAATTTATTTATATAGTTTTCACCCTGTCAATTCTCAAATCTAAAATCATATTCTTCTAATTTTATTAAATCAACAAATTTTTATAAGCTTGTTTTATTTAATTAAGTTCAATTAATCCTAGATTAGGAATTCAAGCACATGTCTACAACTTTTCATGCCACCTCACCAAGGTCACATGAAATTAAATAATTATATTATTTTTATAGAATTATCTTCAAACACATGGCTTGTTCCTCACACACTTCTTCAACAAACTTTCAAACACATGGTCTTTTTCTCACACACATGATTCTTCCATCTATTTGGCATGTTTTCTTTGTTCAAGGGAACATCTTTTTGATTCTCTTCATCTCCACCATTCATCCCTCTTGTTCGAATTTGGACCATCAATCATTGCCACATCACAAGATGCTTGGAAAAGCCTATAAATACAACCCTTTGCCATTGTATTTTTCATCCACATTTGAGTAGAGTTATCATGCAGGAATATTGTTTGAACATTGGAGCATTTTGTAGTCTTATAGTTGCATTTCATATCATGTTTTGTTTCATAGTTACATCTTAGAATCACAATTTGCTTTATCGTTGCATTTTATACCATACTTTGCTTTATAGTTGCATTTTAGATTAGTATATTTATAGTTAGCATTTGAGCATATGTAGAATCCCCCTAGCTTCATATCATAGCATTTACATTGTATAATATAACACCATTATCATTTTCATCATATAGTTTCATGTAGGAACTTAATTGGCTTTCATGTTGAATATTATCTCGTTTCTCAAGTTGTCATTTTAACAACCATAGTGCACATAGAATTTTGAGGGCCAAATGGTTTAATAAACCCTTGAGAATAGAGGGCAATGAAACATTCTTAAAGATTTGTTTGATTGCAAAATAGAGTAGTTTATTTGATTCAAATCTTTGATATAATTTGTCTCATTGGTGTTTGTGTTGATTTACTAACTCTCCCACATTTCACACACACACACCAATAAATACTTAGAGAAGAGTAGTCAATAAGGTAGTCGTTTCCACCATCAAACTTATCATAGTTATAAATTCACTCCCTATGGGGATTCATGTGGAAACAGGAACCCAAGTTAATCGTCCATGAATCCTTGCATGCATGTGTGGAAAGGGTTGCAACAAATACATTTGATTCATCTTGAGAAGCTCTAGAATATGAATCATCAGCTAACTCATTATTTTATTTCTTCTTCTCCTTCTAGTCTTTCTCGAGTTAGAATTTTTACCGTAGTTCCAACATTTTACCTTGAATTTACTAGGAGAATTGTATTTTTTCTTCTCCTTTTTTGTCACCTTCTTCTTGCCTTTTCCCTTTGATTGTTCACAAACAACTAGTACTTCCATGGTTTATTTCAAATACTTCCACCTCATCTTATTTGAGAGAAGATAATCCACTACCTTATCAAGAAAAAAAATTGCAGTACTTCTAATGGCTATCACTAAATTATCCCATGAGTCTAACAAAGAACATAGAAAAATAATGCAATGGTTTTCTTCCATCTACATATTGGCATACTATAACTAGCTTGTGATGATGTAGAACTCATTTAGGTACTTAACAACTAAGTATTCTTCACCCATCCTCAAATTATATAACAACTTTCCTTAGAAAAATATTTTTCACTGATGATTTATCTTGATACAACTTCCCTAACTTTTTTTAGAAGGTTTTAGAACAAGTTCCCCTACAATATTCATGAGCATTAAATCTACCAAATAAAGGAAAATGAAGCATTTTAATTTTTGATCTAACACATCCCCATATTCACCCTTCATTCATATTGGCTTACTTCTAGATGAAATCCTCCATGTTAAGCTTCTTTATCTTAAATTATGTGTCATTAGATCATTTCATCTCCAACCATGATGTACTTGCTATTTTTCCTGAAAAATAAAGATATTTTCTTCACAAATCCCACTCAAACAAATATTAGCATAAAAATACTACCACTAAATAAAATATATTTGATCATTATCTAATATCAAATGAAAGGAGGTTGTAGTGAATACACTTCCTACACTAATCAATGAGGGAAAAATACATGCAAAATACAATGTAGTAGTTTTAAATGAAAAAATATATGTACAAAAATTATACCACAATGCGACAATGTTTATCTTAGGAAAAAAAATTCAAAAAATATAATATCCAAATCTCAAACCAATGTGCTCATAGTACCAATCTAGTTAGAGCACATCAACAAGCTCAAACCTTTATAGAACTAGAAAAAAATTGAAGAAATTTTGGTAGCATAACTCAATGAAATTACATACCACTACATCTCCATCCTAGGAACCAATATATAGAAGATAAAAATTAGGAAACCAAAAATGGTGAACAATAAACCATCAAATAATATCACCTCAAAAATGACACCAAAATCCCCATGAGGAATTTGGATTCCCAACTCTCATAATAAGTCAACCTACTAATATTAGAAGATTCTCTGACATTGTCATAATTTGTCATAACTAACTCTCCAACTTAGGCCCTCTATTTTGGATCCATTATCCCCATTCAAAGATGTCTTATTATGCACCATTAAATGTTTCATAATGTTGGTCAAGATTATAATGCAACACCCTTATAATCATTCTCTTACATGTCATAGAATACATCATAAGTAAAATCCCATCTTATAATGTCATAGGATGCTCTTATATATCATAACATTAAATGCTCTTACAATATGTTACACACATTACAAAATATTCACACAACCAATAATGCCTCCTTAGAGTGGGACACGCTCTTTCCCATGTGGGGATAAAATAATAAATATATGATGTTAGAGTAATAGGTTGTTTACTTGATTAATTTAATCATGTGATTAATTAATTAAGTCACCTTTACTTTATTTCACTTAAGCTAAACTTAGAAATCTTTATTTTGCATTATTAAATTAGTCGTGTTGTCTCATTCATTATGATCTTGACACTTGTCACATGCTAATTTAATCCTCTCCTAGGGTTCTCACTTTAGGGTTTTGATCTCCTTTCTTAAGGATTGATCTCTTTGTAATTATTCAATATTCTCGGGTAATGCATTTTTGCTTCATGTTTGTAGAGCACCATTCTTGTGTCTTTTGATCTCCTTTGGTGACAGGTTATTTGCTTGTAGGTGTTCATTGGGATATCTAAGGTTGGGTTCTCAACTTCTACATGGTATCAAAGCTCCAGATTTGCAAGCTTCTTGTTCTTTTTTTTTTAGATCGTGCCTTGAAGTAGTTTTTTAGTGCATCCAGGGTCAAATCAGACCTCTCCATTAAATCCAAAGCTATCAAAATAGTCAAGATTCACCTTTGTTTTGTCAAATTTGGCTTATGTTTTTCAGATTTGAGGGTTTGAAGAAAGGGTTTTTTTGCCAAATCTAGGAGGTGCCTATTTTTTGAGGTGTTTTGAGCCCAAACGGACCTCACTATTGCATCCACAATGGCCAAAAACCCTAAGATTGACTATGAAATTGTCAAAATCTGAGCAATTGACTTCTAAGGCAAAACAAATTTACCTGTACGACCTCGCCTACAAGCATTCCGAGGTATTAAAAAAAATTTGTCAAAAAATTTTATTTGTTTTTCCCTGCAAGAATTTTTTTTTTCAAAAAATCATTTAAAAAATCAACCTTTTTTGAAAAGGCATAAAGGTTTTAGTTTAAAAAGAGTTTTATAAAAAAAGGCGATTGGAGCCCCTGGTCACGAGGTACCGCTGGTACACATTAATGCATAAACTTCTTGAGGAGCCCAACCACCACGCACAGCGTGTTGACCACCGATTGACCTTCACAGTCATCAGGCCGTTCTAATTGCTGCTTGGCGAGATGGCCGCCATAATGTTTTTTATATTTTAAAAAGAAAAAATCAAGAGTTTTTTTAAAATATTTTTAACTAAAAATACTCATCACAATTTTTATTGTTTTTTTTTAAATACATTTTTTTTTCCAAATAAGCCAAATTATGCACATGCGGCGATGAAATTTTGGCCATCAAATTTAGGCTCGGAGTTTTCCTGCAACGGTCATATGGCCGTCAAATTTAATGTTGCAAACTATGTTTTTTGTACTTTGGGCGTTGTTTTCTTCTATAGGCCATAACTTTTTCCCACAATGTCAAAATCGGGCAAACGAGATATCGTCGGAAAGAGGATTCAGATTACTTTCCAATGGTGCATGTATTTTTTGAATAATTTTTCTCAGGTCATTATTTCCAGTCAAAGTCGGATCTTCTTTTTTAAGGTTGCCTTTCAGTGTTTTCGGTGTAACTTTTGCATACGATGTCAAAAATGGGAAAACAAGATATCATCGGAAAGCTTGTTCCAAGCTCTTCGTAGTGGTACATGTGGTTTTTTGATTTGGTTTTTTGTTCTTTTTATAAATCCCTTCTTCTCGGCCATTGTCCTTTTTAGACCTTATGGGCTCACATTACATGTATTTATCATTTGTAAACGCACTGAATAAAGTGCCTTAGCTTTGTATGTGTAGTATTGGGATTCTTGTACATCACTTTGTGCCTTGTTGTACTATCACTATGATATAAACTGCCATGGGGGTTGATGTTTTCCTTTGTTTTCTTTCATACCTTTCTCATGCATATGTGACTTTTGTTTTCACATCCTTTATACCTCCTTGTACTTTCATGTCTGCACCTTCAAATGCTCTTGGTTCCTCTTCATGCACTACTTTTAGGTATTTAGTTTCAGTTCCTATCTACCTCTCCCTTGTCAGCATTATAGAGGGTTTCTACTATTGGTGTTAATGCTTCTTTGGTTTCGCATTGGAGTGAGCTATGTATACAATATTTGTTCCTATGTACTAGGTGGATGCAGGGGTTGGTTACCCGTGCATTTCAGTGAGATGGAGCACTTACCATATGGACACTCTTGCATTCCTTCTTTTAGCATTTCAGCATTCATTCTACGACAGTGTTTGCAGCTTCATGCTTCAGTGACATTTTCCATGTTCATCCTTTGTTCCTATCTTTTGAGACAATTTCTTCTTGATTGGAAGCTTCTTCGTCCTTCACTCTTGTTTGGAGGCTTCTTAGTCCTTCATTTGTTTTTCTCTCTTTTGGAGAGGATTTTTTCCCACAAGGTTTTCTCCTTTTCTCCTTTTGTGAGAGATCCTTTACATTTGTACATGGGTACCTCATCTAGCCTAGTTGTTGGGACCCATCTTTGCTTTCATGCTTTTTGTCCTTAGTTTTTTAGCTTCTCCCTAAGTTCATCTTAAGGGGGGGTGTTAGAGTAATAGGTTGTTTACTTGATTAATTTAATCATGTTGATTAATTAATTAAGTCACCTTTACTTTATTTCACTTAAGCTAAACTTAGGAATCTTTATTTTGCATTATTAAATTAGTCATGTTGTCTTGTTCATTATGATCTTGACACTTGTCACATGCTAATTTAATCCTCTCCTAGGGTTCTCACTTTAGGGCTTTGATCTCCTTTCTTAAGGATTGATCTCTTTGTAATTATTCAATCTTCTCAAGTAATGCATTTTTTCTTCATGTTTGCAGAGTGCCATTCTTGTGTCTCTTGATCTCCTTTGGTGATAGGTTATTTGCTTGTAGGTGTTCATTGGGATTTGTGAGGTTGGATTCTCAACTTCTAAATATACAACTAATTAATAAATAAAATATTGGGACACAAGGTTGAGACACTTTTCTCGATAAGATAAAATTTTAGAGAGTCAACTTCCGATCTTAGATTTAGTAGGTATTTTATTACATGATACACATTTATATGTTATTTAATTTTAGTAAGATATAGTTTTAGTAGGTTACAACTTTAGTGGTAATAGTTTTGGCAATATAAAACTTTAGTTATTTATGACTTATTGAATTATAATTTCAAATTTGTTCTCTAGTTCTAGATGGGCTTTAGTTCATATGGTTTATAGTTTCAAATTAAGTGATAGTTGATTTATAGTTTTAGATGATAGATTCAACCATCATTTTGATTTAAATGGTTATAATTTCTTTTTTTAAAATAAAAGAGGGGTAAAAATTTATTAAAACAAGAGAAAATTACAAAGCCAAATCATTACATAGCCTTATCAAGCTCCACCAAATGGTCCAACTGTTGAGACAAATCAGGGGGTAATTGACCCCGATCAACCAAATTTCAATCATGAATATGATCAGAAGCCCATTTAGCCAAACAATCAGCAACACCATTCCACTCCCTAGGAATATGAGTGAAAGTAACAAACTCAAGAGAAACACAAAGATTGAGAATTTGTTCAATAATCAAAGCCAAGTGCCAACTAACATCCTCTAACCTCTGCCTGTTCAGCAAGTTCACCACAACCTGGGAATCAGATTCACATATAATCCTATGCCACCCCAACTTACTGCCATGCTCCACAGCCAGTAAAATTGCCTGAGCCTCCATAAGATTATTAGTATGAATACCCTTATAAATAGAGAAAATAAATTGAACATCCCCAGAACTATCTCGACCAACACCACCAATTCCAGCATGACCAGGGTTTCCACGAGAAGAGCCATCTGTGTTAATTTTAAGGATGCCTTGAGGAGGAGGAGACCATCTTCCCTCCCTATTCACCTTTGGAGTAGGATGCCTACACCTATTGCGCATAAGCTGTTGATGCGAAGGAGGCAGATGAAGGCGGTTGAAATAGCCAACATCAGAAGGAGCAATCGACTCAAACAGATCACACTTAGCCACAATCGTTTCTCCCAAAGATGCAAAATTTTCCACCACAAGCGAGGGACCCCCATCATCATATCCTAAAAAATCCGACGATTCCTCTCCAACCAAAGATTCCAAATGATGAAGGAAGGGCCAATCGCCCAAGCAGCTTGAAGAAAGGAAGTAGAAACAGGGGCCCTACTCCCCCGATCCACAAACTCAGCCAAAGAAGAAACATGCCGACAGGGTATATTCCACACCCACCACCAAAAATTCCAAATCTCTCGAGCATAGGAACATTGGAAGAAGAGATGAGAAGCACACTCCTCAGCCTCACGACACAACATAGAAAAAGAGGGACCCTGGAAACCCCGCTTGCATAAATTATCCCAAGTAAGACACTGGTTTTGAGCCACCAACCACATGAAATTGCACTTGGGCCAAGCCAACTTATGCCAAGCATACTTCCACCAAGGGACCTGAATATCCCAAAACAACTGTCGAGCCAATTGCTTATAGCCAGTAGACACAGAGTATTTCCCAGACATATCAGAACCATCCCAAGCTAAAATATCAGGTCCCCTCAATGAATTACAAGCTCGGGAAGCCAAAAGTTGAGCAAGCTCCCGCGTATCCTCCTTAGAGCCCCCAGGAGGCCACTCAGAAAGGTGCTTCCAGCGGAAAGAAATGATAGAGCCACAATGCTTAGCAATCTTGTAATTCTCAATGGTGTCCCAACCAACAGCAGTAAAAACATCACAGAGGGGTTGGAGATGAGGAAAAGCAGAAAGAATAGGTGGGTGACCATCCCAAGAATCCCACCAAAAAAGAGTCTGTGATCTCGAATGACAGATCCAAAAAAGTGCACGCTTAATCAACTGGGCTCCCACTTTCAAAGTAGACCAAATCATAGAACCACTTCCCTCTAGAGGATAGCAAGGAACCTCATGAGAAGCAACACCACGAAGATACTTATAGTTAAGAACATGGGCCCACAGCTGGGGTTGATTAGTACACCAGTGCCAGTAAAGCTTCACCACAAGAACTTGCCCATTCAAAATAGAAGAGCATAAACCAAGACCACCCTCCTGCTTAGGTCTACACACAGAATCCCATTTAACAAGGCTCCACTTAGAAGTCATCAAGTTGCCACTCTAAAGGAATTTTTGAGAGAGAGCATCAAATTCTCGAAGGAAATACATAGGGGTGGATTGAACAAAACATCTGTAGATGGGAAGGGCCTGGATAACATACTGAACGAGGGTAACTATAGCAGCAATAGACAACCACTGATGAGTCCAATGAGTTACCTTCTTCCTCAACTTGTCAAGCAACATCTGCCAAGAGGATCTAGGTTGACAGCCAATGGCAAGAGGAATCCCCAGATAGACAAAAGGGAGAGATCCAATTTGAAACCTCAAAATAGTAGCAATCCTCCTCTGGATGGCCAAAGGAGTATTGAAGAAAAAAATAGAAGACTTCTGCTCATTAACTTTCTGACCCGAAGCAGCGAGGTAGATGTCCAAAGCTTTCCTAATGGATTCAGCTTCATGAAGATGAGCCAACCCCATAAGAGAGGTGTCATCCACAAACTGGAGGTGAGATAGAGTAGGCAGACCCAACCCCCACTACCAACCATGAATCACACCAAGAGAGACTTGAGTTTTAAGAAAGTGACCCAGCCCCTCAGCCATAATAATAAACAGATAGGGAGAGAGTAGGTCCCCCTGACGAAGGCCCCTGGAAGCACCAAACAGCTCTGAAGGTTCACCATTCACAATGACAGAAAATGAGGAGGAAGTCACACAACTCATAGTCCAACTCACCCATTCAGAAGAAAACCCAAAGGCTAACAAAATCTTCTGAAGGAAACTCCATTTAACTCTATCATACGCTTTTGCCATATCCAGCTTGATGAACATAGACTTATCCTTGGAGATCGCCACGGAATGAATAACCTCAGAGGAAATCACCACCCCATCGAAAATTTGACGACCAGCCACAAAACCTCCTTGCTCCTCAAAAATAACAACAAGCAAGCAAGATTTAAGCCGCTCAGCAATCAACTTCGTAATAATCTTATACACCACATTGCAGAGTGCAATAGGTCAAAAAATCTCAAACCTATCAGCACCCTCCTTCTTAGGAATGAGGACTAAAAAAGTAGCATTCAGGGCCCGAAGCATCTACTTGCTATGAAAAGATTCACAGACAACCTCCAACAAATCCATCTTCACAATTTCCCAAAACTCTTGGAAAAATTCAACTGGGAACCCATCAGGGCTAGGAGCCTTCCCCTTATTCATCCCAAACACAACCTCTTCCACTTCAGACAGAGTAATCGGGCGCATGAGAGAAGCATTCAGTTCATCAGAGATCAAAGGAGGAATACAAGCAAGAATCCTATTCTCCTCAACCTCAGCAGGAAGAGAGTCCTCAGTAAACAAAGCAGAGAAGAATAGGCGAGCTTCTCTAGATAAAGCCTATTGCGAGGATAAAACTAATCCTTCAGAGTTAACGAGAGAAGAGATATAACACTTATTCTGACGAGCCTGCACAGAGTGATGAAAGAAGGTAGTATTCCTGTCGCCTTCTTGAAGCTAGTCAATCTGAGCCTTCAGTTTCCAGAAAATCTCCTCACAAAGCTCCCACTCTTTCACAGATTTAAGAGCCTAGGACTCAGCATGCCTAAGAGATTCTGAAAAACCAAGATCCCTAATCTGGCGAGTAATGATAGCAAGATGCTCCTGCGCTTCCCTTTTCTTACCATGAAAATTGCCAAAACATAGTCTAATCCATCTCTTAAGATGAAACTTAACACATTGCAGCTTCTTAACAAAAGAATACATAGCAGTACCATACACAGGGGCTCCATCCCGCCACCACTAAGCAACAAGATTATACAAAGAAGAGTCACGAAGCCACATAAGCTAAAATTTGAAAGGAGGATTCTTTGGATTAGGGAAAGGAGAAGCTGAAAACTTAATTGGCCAACGATCAGAGCCGCACCAATCAAGAATCTCAGAGCAAATAACCACACTGCCCCCAACCCAAAAACTAGAAACAAGAAACCTGTCCAACCACTCAGAAATCACCTCTAACCCACTCCGCCTATTATTCCAAGTAAATAAGCCATTAGAAGGTTTGACATCAACAAGAGCAAGAGAAGCCACACTAGCTCGGAACAAATCTGAAGTAGGACCCAATCTCGGCAATCCACCTCTTTTCTCTTCCAGGCACAAGATAGAATTGAAATCACTAGCTAAGATCCATGGCAAATAAGGAGCACAAGATCTAACAAACGTGATATCGGCCCACATCTGGCTTTTACCACGGATGTCAACCAGAGCATACACATTGCTAACCAAAATAGTCTCACCAGAGTCCAAAACCGAGGCCACCATTGAGATAGAGGAGTGACTAGAAATCCACCAGCGAGGAACAACCTTATGAGGATTCCAAAAAAGTGCCAAACCTCTAGAATTTCCTCTAGAGCCAATACACTGACACTACCTAGAAAACCAAATACGAGGAGCATACTGAAGCATGCAGTCCACCTGAAGCTTAGTCTCCTGCACACAAAAAATATCTAGAGAATGTACCCCAATCAAGTCCTGAATAGCTTTTTGACGAGAGGCACTATTCAACCTCCTTGCATTCCAAGAAAGAATAATCATGGGGAGGGCTGGGCAAAGTGGGCGTCCAAGGTCTTAACAGAGCCCAATTCCACCAGCAACTCCCCAGTAGATTTAATCTTGTCCACATCCTTCTTGTGACCAACTTTAGGAGACTTATCAAAATTCCCCTTCTTAAGAGGGCGTTGGAGCACTTCTAAATAAGAAGCTGAACCCCGACCTTTTCCTGAAGACAGTGCCTCCTTAGCTAAGTCCACTAAAATAATATCATCATTTAAACCAGCTGGTGTGTCAACACGCCTAGACCCTCCCTTCTCCAAAGGAAGAGAAGAGTCCCTAACAACAATTGTCTGTTCCAGCCCAGTATCCATACCAGTATCCCCAGACAAGATCTCAACAGGAATCCCCTCCTCCAAGGCCCGATTGTCCAAAACCTCAAAGCGATTGAATCCCTGATCACTCTGCTTATCTTTAAAGGGTCGCTTCTGACCTCTCCCCTTAGCTTTCGGTTTAGCGGGAATGAAGCCATCCTTATCAAGCCCTCGCTCAGCCTTTACCCCTTCAGCCATAGACACCTTGCTTTTATCTGCCTTCTCCCCCGAAGGCCCCGAGGATGGAGAAGAAGGGACCCCAACCATTCTGGAAGTCCGAGGACACTAACACTGAAGGTGACCATACTCATGACAAAACCGACAACAGAAAGGAAGGGACTCATAATCTAACTGTTGAATCCACGAGGCAGAGCCAATACAAATCTCCAAAGAATCTGGCAATGGATTATTTAAATCAATTTCAACACAAATGCGAGCAAAAGAAAATACCTTTTTATCCAAAGTATTCTGAGCAATGGCAGCCGACTTCCCCAACAAGGCCGCTATCCGTTGCAGAATATCTTCTCTCCAGAACTCCATAGGAAGCCATGGCAGACGAACCCATACAGGAACTTAAGAAGGAAGATCCTCAACCGCATTGAAACCCCCATGCCAGGGTTTCATGAATAAACCCACATGATTGTAAAAATATGGCCCCCCCCTCAAAAACACGATTACGATCTGAAATGCAAGAAAAATCAACCATAAAGAACCCGTTCTCCGCCACCAAAATATCAAAGTCACCTTCAACCTACCAGGAACGGCGCATCCAGGACTCCAAAGCCAAGAGGGGGGCCCGAATACCCAAAAACTTACAGATCAAAACGTGTTGAGTCTAATAAGCAAAGTCCTCGTGCACCAATTCTGGAGAGATAACCAAAATCGGACGAGCGTGACTCCGCGGCAAGCAACCATTCACTTTCTTGAGCTTGGAGCTCTCACCCACAAAAGAGTTATTCATCATCAAAGCATGCATGTCCTTAGCGAAGCCCAAAGATGGCGACACAACTAGAATCGCCAAGCTCTTGGAGACTTCAGCCATCTTTCCACGCCTAGCACCCCAAGCCCAAACAAAATCCACCAGCTGAAACACCCAACCCCCCAACCCAACTCACCACCCACGCACCTTACCCCACACCAAACCCCGCCTTCTACTACACCACACCCCACCGAGCACTCAAAACCCACACGCCACAGCAAACTTCCCACGCACCAAGCCACAGCCACCAAACACCGCAGAAAACAAAGGTCGGGCGTGAGCAGAGGAAGAGACTCAATCACCAAGCACCCACCAAACGCAACCTGCCAAACACAGAACCCAACAGATCCCCCTGCGCACAAAACAAACACCCACACACCCAACACAAACCCAGGCAGCAAGATAGGAACGAGCTAGGGTGTGAATGCCCTAGCTCGGCACGCAAAGAGCATTTATGGTTGTTTAAATTATTGTTTCCAATCACAATAAAAAATGGTTATAATTTCAAATACTCACAATTTTAGTAGTTTTTAAATTTCATAAATATTCATTTGTAGAGTGAAGATTCAAGTGGGTTGCAATTCAATGTGGCTATTAGTGATGACATACCTTACATGGTTGATTCCTCTTATCTTATTTGTGAAAGGAAGAAAAGTTGCATAATGCACTTCCTACAATAATCCATGAGAAGACGTATTTGCAAAAATTGCATTGATTATAGTTAGAAGGAAATAAGAAAAAAATAATATACCATAATAGATTAATTTACGAGGTGAAAATCCTTTTGAGAGGGAAACCCCACACTCCAAAACAAGTTAATATATTATTCAATAACTAAATTGTTACAATACACTTGCCACAACTAAGCCTTTATAGGAGTATCACCAATAAGAGATCAAAAAAGATTCTAACAACATAATAGTATGTACAAAACTCATTATATAACCTCCATCTTAAGCACCCAATAAATAGGAAAAAAATACATGAAACCATCAAATAGTAATTAGGGAACCATGAATTAAAACTTCCCACATGTGGCACCCAAATCCCAAGATGAGTCTACAAGCTCTATAATAGCATATTCCTTACATCTATTACAAGATTATCATAATCCACTCACCAACTTGGGTGCTTTATTATTTTCATTCAAAAATGTCACATAATGTTTCATAAAATGCATAGATGCTCTTACATTTTTATATATGGAACATCTAACTTTGAAAGCCATAATTTTTCATCTTGGAAGCTAATTGAGCCTATATTTAAAAATTAAATATTTTGAAGAAATCCATGTCACCATAATTTTCTTTGATTAAGGTCTATTTAAGTATTTTTGTGGAGACAAAATCAACCTCTAGAACCTTTAAAATTGTATTTTTGTGTTCTATAGCCCAAAAATTGTATTTATCTTCTTAAGACTAGGATGCAAGGTTGATAAATGTTTCACAACGATTTATTCTCATTATTAACTCTTTGACCATGGGTGGTCTTACCCATGTGCTTTCATGTTTACATTCTATGAGATACATTTATATGTTCGTTCTTACATGCTTATATCTCATACAACACTTGCCTATTCTTACATGATCTATTTATGATTTTTGCTATTGTTTCATTGTCCTCACCATTAGGGCCATCTCATTTCCCTTTGAACGTGTGTCATATCATGATTACATTTTCTTATCTTATCTTATGATTTTCATTTAATGTAATCTATGACACTACATGAATATTGATCTTTACATGATCATACATTTTGCATGGCACCTCTCCTCTCCTCCAAGACCTTGCATCATTCACATGCAACTATTTAGGTGAGTGGGGGGAGGGAAAATAATATCACTAATGCTCTTTGATGATTATGGTTACAATGATTTCTTTGATGATTATGGTTACAATGATTAACTCATGGTTATCGTAGTTCCCATACAATTGAACATTATTTCATCATGTGTACTTTGTAACATGAATCACTTGTTTTTTATAGGCTCCTAATTCGCCAATATCTTTTGCAAGTTCCTTCATAGCCATATCCTTTTTAGGCTCTTACATGGCCATATCACTCATTTTGTTGTGTGTTCCTACACAATTGCTTTTTGTTTATCAATTTATTTGTTGGTATTATAAGGGAGTTGTTGGTGATGCTTATTTCAAGTTCTTGTTAAATTCCACTCATGGAATTTTATGACTACAAGTACAAGATGAGGTGTTGATTTAGAAGAACTTGTGAAATTACCATCCATATCCATATCCTCCATATGAGTCTATGTCATTTACTTTCGTGTTTAATAATTTTTTACTTTGACATGCATTATTCATAATAGTTCATATGTAAGTCAAAGTGGAGGAAAAATGTAAATGGTGTATACTTTGCACCTTACTCTATTTTACTCACTTTGACTCATTTGTCCCAAGTGTCATGACTAACATACAAGTGACATATTTTCATGTTAAACTAAAAAAATTCAAATCAAAACTCACTTCAATAAAAGTTTTATTCAAACTAAACCTCACATATAGGGTAAGGTTTGATATAAAATCCCCATGTTAGTAGGGAGAGGGGCCCATAGTGGAGTGGGCTCCAATAGTGGGGATAGAAGTAGTCCTTAGTGGGCCTCATAATGGAGCATCTTAATATCCAATTGCAAAACACTTTTTATCCATAAAGTACACAAACTAACAAATCATGTGATGCCACATCGACGCACCAATAAAACATGACTTAGTGCACCACTATTAGTGTCACTTTTTTTTTTAGCCTTTTTTAATACCTTAACAAAAAGCATGCTGATGTGGCATTGATGATGTGACCCTAAAATTTATTTTTTTTAAGCATGTGAGTTGCCAAATAAACTGCTGTACAAAATTCAGACTGATTTGAAATTCCATGTAGGATTTTGAAAAACACAAAGTTAGAGTGCTCCTCTATAGACCCCTCTCACTTTGATTTGGGTGATGTGTGGTGCGCAGTGTGGTGCGCCGGGCTTATGCTGTGATCTTAGCCAAAGATGGCTTGTGATTTCAACACATTCCATTCATCTGTGTTTGCATTGGCTTGTGGGGTACACCGGGCTTCTGCGGTAGTGCTGGGCTTTTGGATTAAAGATTTGCTCTTCTGTTTACCAAAATGGACTCTCAACTTGATAGAATATTAGTCTTCTGTTTAAAATTTGATGAAAGATTAATCTTAAGAGTAAACTTAGGCTTATGTCTGAATTTAAGTTTGTGTTTGTATTGGTTTGTGGGGTGCGCCAGGCTTCTGCTGTAGTGCAATACAGAAGCGACGCGCGAAGAACCTGATAGCAAGCTACCATTTTGGTCCTTCCCCCTAAAGAAATTAATTTAATATCGTGTGGTTCATTGAACCACGTATCAGATATTAAACTGATAAGAACAGATACTACACTTGATCTTAGCCAAAAGTCCGAGAAAGGTATGCTTCTCCTCTTCACTTCCTCCTCTCTTTCTCTCCGCCCTCTCTTCCCTTTACCCTGCCCTGCCTATATGTGGGATAAATATGTGATCCATTTCAAGTGTGATCCATTTTTTCCATTTCAAGTGTGATCATTTTTTCAAAAAAAAAAAGGTGAATTATTTGCCCTGCATTAAAATTGTGCAAGTTTGGGTCTAAAAAAAAGCGCATTTGCTAACTACCTGCTGCAAAACAGTCCACCTGCATGGTGTTTTCCACCAAGTGGCCAGATCAGTGCATGTCTATTGTTAGAATTGCCAAGATCTGATTGCAAACCTGAAAATTACCTTCCACAAAAGAGGAAAACGAAAAAGCAGAGATTGCATAAAATCATGCAATTTGATATATTCGAAAAGGACAATTAATTACAAGAGATTATTTGCTTTATAAAAGAAAAGATGCCTAAACCTAATCTTATCTTGAGCAACAAGATAGCTCGAAAGATAAAGATAAGATCCTATAACCTAGGAAATAAATAATGCCTAAGTAAACTTATGCAAGCATAATTAAATATTAATTACACTAACACCCCCCCATAAGTGCAACTTAGGGAGAAGTAGATTATTATGCAAATATGAGTCTCGGCAACAAGGCCTGATGAGGTACTCATGTACAAATGTAAAGAGAGAGAAACCCCCCTCAGTGAGATGAACTGCTGTGAAGAATCACTGGAAGAACTCAGTAGAGTAACACTGGAACTTGATATAGGCAAGCAAGGAAATATTCTTCTGTATACTACTGAAACTGGATGAGAGTCACTGATTGACTCAAGGAATCATGATTAAAGCAACAGAAGACCCGATGCCACGGAACACTCAAAAACTCCAAACTGGATCAACTCTGGAATCTGTAAGCAACAGTAGATGAATGGACCCATAATGATGACAAATCTGGAAGTTGTGTATCTCGATGCTGATGTCAAACTGTGACTGAAACTCTTCCATGGGAAGGAGTACCAAAAATAGACTCTGGAACAATAACCATAAAAAAATATGGCCCTCAAACTAAGATGGATCCAATGTGGATCATTAACCATAGGCTCTCAATCTGAAGTGTGAACCGATGAATCTGATATGTGTCAAGCAAGACAAGAATGTGGCTAAAAAGAGACAACAGGAAACCAGACAAACTCATGCGAGTTGTCACCAAAATGAAATATGGATGCAATAACCCCCCTTAATGGAACTTTATATCAGTTCGTTTATTACAATACCCAATGATTGCATAAGGAGATAATGCAAAACAACAGAAACATAGATGAAAATGTAAACCTAGAGCACGAAACAAAAATGAATGCATGCATAAAATAAGTTGAACATTTTATGTAAATAACCTCAGATCTGTATAGAGGCAGAAACAAGCTTTCCAACGCCGCAAAAATCGCGAAAATCGGATAGGCGAGTCAAAAGATATGGGTCTCGGAGTGAAAATGACAATATCTGACTTCCGAGACAGAAAAAAATATCAAAAATGAAAAACTAGAAAATATCACTAGCACCAATGCGTAGAGCTCAGAAACAGTTTTCCGACGATATCTCATTTGCAAAAAATGACACCGTATGTGAAAATTATGCTTGTTTCCGCGAAACTGCTCAAAAACTGCCCAATATGCCCTTCTGCAGCCCTCAGGGGCTAAAAAATTAAAGCCCCTAGTCGCCTAAGCGGACCAGGGGGCTGGCAGCTGGGTCCTTCGGCGGAGCTCTTGGTCACATCTGTGACCATCGGCAGGGGCTAAGAGGCCGACAGGGGATGCTCCGGAGACTCCCGGTCCCCAATACGACCGTAGGCTGGCAGCGATAAGCCCTTGGGGGCTGATGCGAAGCGAGTGGCGCTGCAGGGGGAGGCCACCGGCGGCGGTGGTGCACCGGCGGCCGCCTGGTGGCCGCCGGGTGGCCCAACCCATTTGAACGGGCGGCGCCAGAATTCCTCCGTGTTTTTGATTTTTTAATGAATTTTTTGAAATTTTCTCGAAATCTGTGCCTCGGGAACAGTGCCTGGGGGCCGTACGGCCCTCGGGTAAAAAAATTTTGCTTCTCCGGTCGACAGTGTCCAAATCGGACATGCTTTATATGAAAATGGGGGTTTTTGGGCGCTGCGAATCCAACGGCGAGGTCCGTTTGGGCCCAAAGTACTCCAAAAATCAGGCGACCCCCAGATCTAACAGATAAATCACCGATCTTACAACCCTCACAGATCTGGCAATCGGTGATGAAAATGAATAAAACGAAAGCCATTTCTGACTTTTTCCAGCGCTCTGAATCCAACGGAAAACCCCGATCTGATCCAAGATGCTGCATAAATGTACTCAAGGATTGAAACCCTCGAGGGACTCCGAACGAGCTCTGCAACGAAATCCTCCAAAAATGCTGAGAAGGGGTTGCGAATCGAGGCTCTGATACCATGTTAGAATTGCCAAGATCTGATTGCAAACCTGAAAATTACCTTCCACAAAAGAGGAAAACGAAAAAGCAGAGATTGCATAAAATCATGCAATTTGATATATTCGAAAAGGACAATTAATTACAAGAGATTATTTGCTTTATAAAAGCAAAGATGCCTAAACCTAATCTTATCTTGAGCAACAAGATAGCTCGAAAGATAAAGATAAGATCCTATAACCTAGGAAATAAATAATGCCTAAGTAAACTTATGCAAGCGTAATTAAATATTAATTACACTAACATCTATTTCCCATCATATTAATATTAGTTACTCATGCTTATTCTGTGCAGAAAAGAACAGGGAAAATATTGCCTTTAAAAGATTTTGAGCATCAGATGTTCTTATTGGCAAAAAAAGTGGAGAGGCCATCCTAGTGAAGATTGTAAAATGGTCTACCATAACTCCTCTGCGCCTGCTTTCTCAAGGGCTTCAATTTTTTAAGATGGTTAGCTATGTTTTATGTTCTCATAGAGTTTGACCCTTAAAATTACTTTCGATCTGATTAAAGTGTAAATCTTCGTAATCAAGCAAGAAACTATCAATTAAGTTTTCTAATCAAATGTCATTTTTCATGTTATCATGTTAAACATATTTGTGATTTATTATGTTTCTAGATTTAACTGTATAATATTGTGTCTCTTATTACATGTTTGTGCTTGTAATTCTGAAGACTTCTCCCTAACTTTTATTTCCTATTGTCGGATATATGAAAGTAAAATGTAAAGAGAAGTATACCAATGCCTCCAAGAGGTCAAACAGGGAAACGAGGGATGCAAGGCTAGCAGAATTGTGGATCAAGCTGAGGAGATTCAAAGACCTAGAAAGCTGAAACAAAAGTTCATTTTGCTATTTAATGTTAAAAGTTCAAAGACAATGTTTTTCATTTTTTATTTTTTTGAAAATTAGAAATTCAAATTTCCATGTTGCAAAAAGTAAGGTTTATTGAAGGAGCTGAGCCTAGTTGATGAAGACGATGGTATATTAACCAACTAGTAAGGGTCAAATCTCTGGAAGTACAATTATACCAGATTTGAAATCTATACAACTGTGATGCATAAATCAGATTTGATCTCTGAATAACTTTAATGGAATAGATGACTCCACTCATAACAACATAGCAAATGAAATTTCTAATATAAATATATACATACTCAACATGTCGTAATCTACTTAAAAGCAGAAATACTGTTATCTTACCTAATAATGGATGTTAAAACAGAAGACTCATGGACAAAATAAACTATTGTAAATTATGTTATATGCAAAGATTGTCAGTAATCTTCGTTAAGATTATCCTACTAACTCGAGTAAGAGAATTTATAACATAGGTTGATCCAACGAAACCAATTAAGAAATTTTTACATATTAATGTATAGCCCTCACATGATCATTGTAATTCACCCGTAGTTTTAGTTGGGTTTTCTGCATAAAATGTCCACCGTTGCCATTTATGGGGGACATATTGAGTATACAGAGTAGGTTTCCCCTGCAAGGACAGTCTATCTATCCTGGGGTAAGATTCAATGTTATTTATGTTGCACCATAATTATTAACGGGTGATCTCAGGAGATGATCAGTTCTATTGGTTTAAATCTAAATTTTGAAAGTCTCACTATTTGTGAGACATTGCACAATACTCTAGGCAAGCTCTACTTTTTCTATTGAGAAAGAGTTAAAATCAAGACAAATTGAGAAAGATAAGATCTGATGTACATTGCTTGTAAGTTTGTTAGTGTTATTGCTGAATTTATGAGCAATTAACTGAACACTGATATATGAACAATTAACTGAACAATGCAGATTATAGATCTATATTTTGAAATATATTCAATTTTTTCAATACACAATTCCAAAACTTTGAAAAGAATATTGGGAATTAAATCCCAAATATGGAGATTATATATCCAAACTCAGAAAATGATTTGGAATATATTCAATATCTTCATCATACAGTTCCAAGTTTTTAAACAGAGGATTGAGAATTTCCTAAAATGAAGATTATATATGTATACTTCAAAAATGATTCGAATATATAGAATTTCTTCAATATACAGTTCCAAAACTTTGAACAGAGTATTGGGAATTTGGGAGTTTGGATCTTAATTAAAAAAAAAACTAGCTAATCTGTTTGTGATTTTTATCATGCATCGAAATTCAGTAAAATCAATTCCGCCATCATAATTTTTGTCAAATTTTGCTATCTTTGTTTCACAATTCTCCAAGCATTGCCCTTCTCTCTGTCTTAGGCTTAGCAGGACTTCTTGAAGCTCATATGGTATGATAAAACTATCACAATCTTTCTCCAAAACAGAGAATGCTTCTCTTAACTCTCCTGCATGGGACACTTCCTGCAAGCTTTCATCAGATTCAGCTTCCCCCCAAAGACTGGCAAAGTTTGCAAAAATCATTACAGCTCATATGCTCCTGTAAGCCCATCATGATCTTCATATGATCATCATTCACAGAAACAAATGGTGCGTGGTGGCCATCTGGCAGGATCTCTGAATCTTCTTCATTGCTAAATCTAAAAATCTCTGTTTTTATCGTCGGGTTTGTACAAACATAAATACAAGCACCGTAGAATCACAGAAGGCAACTAATGGCTGGGAAAACAGTATTTTCCATAGATATAGACATGAAAGAAGCGTGAAAACCTCACAGGCTCTGATGATATCAAACACCATCTTAAGGGTCATGTGAAAAGGATTGAATTGAATGACATCCGGAAATTCTTGCAACCAAATTCACAGAAAAAAAGGTTTGGGAGCTACTTGTGCTCTGCAGAATGGTGGTTAATGCAATCTACAATTCCTTGTTATAAAGTCCTTTGATTGACCCTTTGGGAGTTTCCTTGAAGTAGGGTTAAAACACCCAGTTGGTATCTGTGTTATAAATATTGATTGTTTTATAGGAAGGTAATTTCCTTACAAGGATGGATTATGAAGGTGCAAGGTGACTAGATGGATTATCATCCCCTACCTTTAATTTAGAATTGGTTTTAGTTGGATGTCCCTGTCAGACCTTGAGAGTCGAGAGAATTGTTTTTTCTTCTTTTTCATGGTACAATTTCGGAAAGAAATTTGATGGCAGTGTGGCCACATTTGGCTTAAAAATATTATCCAAAATCTTAAAGATTGTCCGAGGATATATATTTTTTTATATTGAATCAAAGCAAATTACAAAGAATAAGAGCTACCAACAAGTAGTTGAAAGATACAAAAACATACAGACCATAACGCAACCATAAAAAAGGCTAAAAAAAACATTCATTTCATAAACTGTTACAATGCAGTCATGAGAATATATTTTTGGCAACTGACTTGAAATATTTTTTTATAGTTGAGGGTAACTATGAGGTAACTATGAAATAATTGTTTGACATGTAGTTTAAAATTGTGGGTATTACTATTTTAAAATAAATTCATGTCACTTATTTTTAGGTTAGGTTTTAAGAAATTGTATTCCATTTAGGTGAGATTTGAATTATCATTTTTAGGTTAGGTTTTAATATTGTATTAAGTTAGGTGAAATTTGATCTATTATTTGTAGTTTACAGTTCACAACAAATTTATTGTTATATTAAATATTTGTAAATAATTAAGTTAAATTTTTTAATCTGTTCATAGATGTTGACAAGCTTCACATAATTTTAGAGTTTAAAAATGTTTACTATGTAATTTATATTCTATGTATTGCATTTATTTTGGTGTCCACATATGTAGTACATTTTAGATCATGTATTCAATCAAAATCTGCAATCTTCTACGAGATATCAAGTAACCCAATTTCTATTTCAAATTATCCCTCTATTTTTTTGTAAATTTGTGACAAGTAGGACATTAACATGATTGCAATAGTGACCTAATCACCAACATGATTGTGATAGCATCTACATGATTTGAACCAATTTAAAACATTTGATAATTGAACTTCTCTAGCATTTTTTTCTTTTTAGAATGGCTCACATCCATGTCACCTTTTAAAATTAGCAAATTTGGTCCTACATTAATGATCTCTTGCTATATTTTGAATACATCTCATAACATCACATCTTCTTGTAGCTTTTTACAATCTTTAAAATCTTTCAAGCACTCTTGTCATGCCCCAAGTTGACAAGCTTAGAACAAAATCCAACAAAACAACTTTTTTATTTAAACAACAATTACAACATCAAAGTGGCAACAATATCATGTCACACTTGCACAACAGCATAACTAGACCCCTAGGACCATTAGGAACAAATTTCATTTACATGCTTTACCCATCCAAGGTCTTGAAACTGAGAGGGACTAACACATACAAGAAATCATCCTTGGGTAAACTCACCAAGGGAATAACACATGGAATAACTCAATGGAAGGGTATCCCAAGGATCAGCATTGGGCCAACTCACCAATGGCAGATCACACACACACAAGACACTAGGGTAAGATGTTAGAAAGCTAGTTAGGGAGTACCATCATGGTGCTCGAAGGTATGGCACCCACAGAACCTAGTACTCATCTCAATGGATGAGGATACTTGATCTTACAAGACCCAAGCATTAACCACTTGTATTTGGAATGTGTGTGAAAAGGTGCTACTTTGGACTAAGTGGTTAACTAAATGAGCTTCAAGGAAATGGCCAAATGGGACTTGTAGTGTATCCTTGCCAACTAGTGACTAAACATTCTCAAGAAATGAACATTACACCATTTAATCCATCTAGTGTCCCCTTTTAGATGTGACACTAAGTTCCAAACACAAGGATATGATATAAGCTATACTTGTGATAGAGCAATGATGTGTTCATAGAGAATTTAGTGTTTTCAATCTTAGGTTTTTAAAGAACCCATTCAATGTTAAAGGAGAGCATTCAATGGTTGGAAAGAACACAATCCAAAAGGGGTTGCACCAAAAGTGAGTAACAAATGGAAAAAGAGAAGTACGGTTGTGTTGCATCATTGCATGATCAGGCCACTTAATTATTATTTTAGTACCACTATGCAAATTGAACCGCGTGTACCAAATAGTAAATTTGTTTTGGTGGCTAAGATTGAGGTTATACATGCCCAATTTACTGTGTATGTAGAACCACATCTATCTTTTATTAGCTATCTATTTCATGGGTAAGTGGCATTGCTTATCAAATGCCACTTCAACCATATTAAATTTTCCACTAAAGAACCATTGGTGTTAGTTTATCTATTAGTTAGCTCTAAACCTATGTCTTTCCAATTGTATCATTTGAGGCATAGATATTGACATAGTTGAAGGCTCTATTATCTATGTTAAAAAGGACCCACAAAGCTCTATTAGATGGGTCACAACTATTTGTAACATAGTGGGAATGCCACTTGGCATCAACAAAAGTTACTGCACCACATAAAACTTGATCATGTTTATTGCTAAAATAGATATTATTTGTCAAATGACACAACACATGATTGAAAGAAAAAAACCCAATAACCTTGATCTCCTAAAGACAAAGAATGACTTGAGGGATAAATCTCTATTGAAAATCACACATCATGAATTTATAGCTTGGGTCTATCAGACCTCTCACATCCCATGAGATGAAATTCATGAAGAAAGTGCGTCTAAGGACATTTCCTCAAAGTCCAACCCTTGCAATGAAAAAGTGTCCTTTGACCTAAATTGACTCTAATTTTTAGGAGAGAATGCTTGCAAACTACATTCAATGTCATTTCTTAGGAACATATTCCCCTTCCCGACCTCCCAAGGAGGGTTGTGAGTACATTTTCCTACATCTGGTTGAGAAGCATTTGTAACTACCAACTATTGAGGATAATCCACTTGCAAGAAGTGGAGTTCTAGAGCATTTAGGTTTTATAACCTTTTCAAAGGTCATTATAAGGACATGTGGGATTCCATTGAGCTACAACTACTTGCTTGACCCTATTAATGGCTTGTTGTTGAGAATTTCATGCTATGATCCTTATTGCTTTATCTTTAGATTTTTGTTAAGAGGGATTCACTATTGTGACTTTGGCAATTAACCCATTGCTAGGTCCACCATAGTTGGACTAAGAGCCTTAATTGGGCCATTGTGACCAATTTAATATTTTTTTGCATTGGTCTATCCATCATCAATTTTCCCTACATCATTAGCTACTTTAGACCTGTGGTTAACTAAGAGTAAATCTCTAATTTTATGGTCAAAGTCTTGGCACCTTGATATACATAATGCATTGTGCATGGTGCATGTCACCAATCTATATATCTAGTTTCATTTAAATCTTGGGAGAGGTCAATCTCCATGTAGATTTTTTGTTGTGGTCAAGCTATATCCAAGAATTATCAAATACATGGACAAAAAAAAAGGTCTAGAGAACCATACCTCATGAAATATCTTCGAAACAAACATGTGAGATTATTGCTTTAAATACATCACTGTTCACTTCAATTTTTATCAGTCTGAAAAGAGAATCTTGATCACCATTTAAAAACATAACCAACCTAAAAACAAAATTCCTCAAAAAAAAATTCCATAAATATAATTTTTTTAGTGATTTCCACAACAATATTTATTTTAGTATTAATAAAGAGATTTTTTTTACAAAATTCAAACCCTTTTACAATCCCATAACACTCAAATGCCAGACCAAGAATAAACAACATAAAAGAAAAAAAGTAGAGAATGTCAAACCAAGAATAAACAACATTAAATGAAAAAAAGAAAAGGTGAAGAATGCCAAACCAGGAATAAACAACATCAAATGAAAAAAAAAAGGTGAAAAATGCCAAACGAGGAATAAACAACATTAAAAGAAAGAAAACAAGACCAACAATACACAAGCAACCACAAATGTCTGAAGCCAGCACCAAAATTATATAGATGACATCTCTTTCAGGCATTTACCACATCCCATGACCAAAACAAACAAAGGAAAAGTCACATGTATACAAACCAAACCATTAATTTTCATTCAACAACCACCCCATTTTGACAAGTTCAACCGTTAATACCTTTACGTGTAACATCTTCATAATAAAAAAGCAGAGCAGCGCAAGCAAAGGGAACAACGTTTACATATTCTGCATGTCATTTTCCACTGATTTCCTCAATGACATACCAGAATGGTACTGAACATTAAACCACGTATCAGATATTAAACTGATAAGAACAGATACTACACTTGATCTTAGCCAAAAGGCCGAGAAAGGTATACTTTCCACCTTCCCTTCCTCCTATGTTGGTATGCGCCCTCTCTTTCCTCTGCCCTGCCCTGCCCTGCCCTACCCTGCATAATGTAGGATAAATATGTATCTCCATTAAGTTTCCCCTCCCTTTCATAATAATCATTCTGTTACCTCCTACACTCCTCTTTTTGGCTGCTTCAAATGACTCCTCCCTCCATTTCAGGGGTGTTTACCACTTTCTTCAGACTCTGACATTGTCTAACCAGAACAACATTTACAGATTCTTCTGCATCTGTCATAATCTAAATTATTATAGAAATTGTCAGTAATCTTCATTTAGATTATTAACTCAATTAAGATTTTATTAGTATTCTTGCCGTCACATCATCAATGCAATCCATCTGTAGTTTTAGTTTGCCTCTCTGCACAAAATAACCATCATTTGTACTTTGAGTATTCAAATTGGGTTTCCTCTAGAAGGACACTATGGCTATCCTGGGGTAAGATTTCATGTTATTTATGATGAGATCCTAAATATCAATCTAAAAACATACACAGTTGAATCCAAAAATTTGTTCTATTTAGATTCCATATTTTGCTAAAATGTTATTCATTTTGCACCATAATTAGTGACCATATTGCAGGGTGATCTTAGGGGCTGATGAATTCTATTGGATTACCTCTGGAATTTTCAAATACCTCCATGTTTGTGAGACACTGTATAAAACTTTAAGTAAGCTCTATATCCTATATTGAGAATTCAAATTTAAATGAAAGATAAATTAGAAAAATGTGATTTGAAACGTAGAATACGAAAACATATACAATGAATCCAAAAACAATTTTAATATTATACATCACTTGTAAATTTATTAATATTATTGATATATTCATGATTCCTATGCCAAGAGATATCACACTTAACTGCTCACAGATTGTGCATATAAAATAATATACATAAACCATAAAAAAAAATGGGATCATAAGAGAGAGGCAACAGTCAGAAGCCATTATATAAACAATATGGAAATTATATATCTATGCTTTTCAAAATGATTTGAATATATTCAATTTCCTTGATATACAGTTCAAAAACTCTGAACAGAGAATTTGAAGTTTAGATCCCAATTTTAAAAAATCTACTTAGATTTGTTTATCAGTTTCATCATGTGCTTAAATTCTATAAAATCAATTCTACCATCAAAATTTTTGTCAAATCCTGCTATCATTGTTTCACAATTCTCCAAGTCTTGCCCTTCTCTCAGTCTCAGGCTTAGCAGGACTTCTTGAAGCTCAGATGGGGTGATAAAACCATCACCATTTTGAACGAAAACAGAGAATGCTTCTCTTAACTCTCCTTCATGGGACACTTCCTGCATGCCTTCTTCAGATTCAGCTTCCTCCCACAGATTCAGGCAAAGTTTGCAAAAGTCATTACAGCTCATATGCTCCTGCAAACCCATCATTATCTTCATATTATCATCACAGAGATATTGAAGCCCAAGCATTTCCAGCAGACCTAGTATTCAACTCAACTCAACATTTATTTTTTGAATTGATCTTGGTGTTTCTTCAACTCAACTCAATCCCACACTATGTTGAATTGATCCTTAAATTTATTTATTTCTTATTTTTAATTCTTTCAACTTCTACACATTTCTTTCCTACCCCAATCCATCTTAGTATTCATTTCACATGATTCATGACTATGTAGTAGTATTTATAGGAATTTAGTGCACATTCCTTTATCATCTAATAAAAAACATTCATCGAATTTAATCATCCATATTCAAAGAGTATTCATTATATAAATCTTTTAATTTTGAGAAATATAAGGAATATAGCCCCACATTCATCATTCTAGGGAATTTGCATGACTAAAACATATTGTCTTTGTTCACTTTATTATATAACTTATTTTTGAAGTGAGGGGTTTTTTCCTATTGAAACCTTTGTAGGGGTATTATCCATAATTGTTGATGTAGGAGACTTATCAATCAAGTAACACATAGATAACTACCTTTTCCTACAACTTTTGATTAAAATTGGCCCCATTGAGCATACTTCTAGCCTTCTCCACCAACAACCTATTCATCTTCCCTATAACTCCATTTTGTTGTGGAGTGTATAGAGTTGTCTTATAATTTCCAATATTCTCTTTCCAAAATTTGTCAAAATTGGCCAAGAAAAATATTCTCCACCATTATTTTTTCTCAACACCTTGATCCTTTTTCTTGTATGGTTTTCCAAAAGATCCTTAAACTTCTTAAAAAACTATATACCTTATTTTTTTCTTGAGAAACTAGACCTAAGTCCTCTTGAAGAATTCATTAATAAGTGAAACACAATGCAAGGATTTCACTAATGAAGACACATCTATAGGAATAAAAATATCATTATGAATAAGATCCAAAATCTCACGAGACTTATTGAACCTTGATCAAAATTAATATGATTCTAACTACCATAAATATAATGTTCATACAAGTCAAATTCAAGAGAACAATCAAACAAGAGTAAATGCAAGAAGATGAGAACACTTCTAGTCGAAGTTTTAGACTTAGAAAAAAATCCGAAATTGGGCAAAATGAAATGAGATCTCGTTATTTAACAAACAGGATCTTGTTTCGCTTCAGGACCTTGATCCAAAAACTTATCAATTTTCAGCCTGATTTTTTCTATGGGTTTCGGGACAGAAAAAAGGCTTGGCAAGCTGACCCTTAGCTTTGGACCTATTGTGACCTGCAACTCAAAAGTCATGTCAATGTTGATAGAAAATAGTGACTTTGGACATATGTTTGAAGATGTTTTTACATAATTTTTTGATGAAATTAAAACCCATTATAGATGAGATTGTGTAGATTCCAAATATGTATTTTTTCTATTGTTCAAATAAATTTTGATGAAATCGGTCCATAAACTTGAAATATCAAGGTTTTTATTATTTTAATAACTTTTTGTTAAAATATTTTTTTGAAAAATAAATTATGCTTGCACATCCTTCAAAAAAATGTTTTTAATTTGAAAAAAAAATTAAAAATGATAATTTTAGGTTATCTTATGCATGACGTACACGAGGAATTTTCAAAATAGCAATTATGGCTAATAAAATATTAACAAAAAAATATTCAAAAAAATTAATAAAAAATATCATGCACATTCTTCAATGTGTTACAGATCTTTTCCCAAAAGGATTCAGAAAAATACAACTATTTGGGTCAAAATATGGATGATGTACACATGCATGGTATGGTTAAAAATAGTTCTTTTAAATAGTGGTTTTTAGACATGCCTAGTGAAAATCAATTTGTATCATTTGGGTATTAAAATAAATTACATATTTGGAAACTAGACTCAGTGTACTACATTTCATATTAGTGATTTTTTTAAGCTTCAATATTTAAGTGCTTCAAATGTTTAGGTCAAACGAGACAAATTCTAAAAATCAAAAAGTGGACTCAACTTCTTGCACACATCCACAATCTGTTTAAAATAATTTTATTTTTCAAGGTCTTAAAACCCTTATCACTTATGTGGCTCATGTGCTCATGCCACAACATAGTCATCTTAGTTGATAACTTTCTCTTTGAGGTGAGAATGTGCCTAGGAATTGACAATGCATTTCCAAGTGCGACAAGTCCCTTTGCTATAATCTCAAGTGTTGCAAGTGCTAATAATATAGGTCTCTTTGTTTCAAGTATTGATCATGTAGGTATAGATGTTGTGGGTAATAAAATTGTAAGATTAGATGATACAATTAAATTTTATACAAGTATTACTAAATTTTTACATGAAATATATGTGTAAGTATCAAGGTAGAAAAGAGTTTCAATCGAAAAACCCATGCCAAAACCATAGCTCCATGAGCCATCTTGCACCCACCACTATTGAAGATAACCTACACACTCATATAATTTATCTTTCTAACAATTAGCAAGTTCAATTCCAAGCCTAGGATGTGCAAAACTCTTGAAATAACTTTGATCCACCCATTAAAAATTTGATCTTGACTTAGTCATGCCAATAAATACTTAGAGAAGAGTTGTCAATAAGGTAGCCTTTGCCACCATCAAACTTATCAAGGTTATAAATTTACTCCCTATGGGGATTCATGTGGAAAGAGGAACCCAAGTCAATCGTCCATGAATCCTTGCATGCATGTGTGGAAAGGGTTGCAAAAAATACATTTGATTCATCTTGAGAAGCTCTAGAATACGAATCATTAGCTAACTCATTATTTTATTTCTTCTTCTCCTTCTAGCCTTTCTTGAGTTATAATTTTTACCGTAGTTCCAACATTTTACCTTGGATTTACTAGGAGAATTGTATCTTCTCTTGTCCTTTTATGTCACCTTCTTCTTGCATTTTCCCTTTTATTTTTCACGAGCATCTAGTACTTCCATGGTTTATTTCAAATACTTCCACCTCATCTTATTTGAGAGAAGATAATCCACTACCTCATCAAGAAAAAAAATTGTAGTACTTCCAATGGCTATCACTAAATTATCCCATGAGTCTAACAAAGAACATAGAAAAATAATGCAATGGTTTTCTTCCATCTACATATTAGCATACTATAACTAGCTTGTGATGGTGTTGAACTCATTTAGGTACTTAACAACTAATTATTCTTCTCCCATCCTCAAATTATATAACAACTTTCCTTAGAAAAATATTTTTCACTGATGATTTATCTTGATACAACTTCCCTAACTTTTCTTAGAGGGTTTTAGAGCAAGTTCCCCTACAATATTCATGAGCATTAAATCTACCAAATAAAGGCAAATGAAGCATTTTAATTTTTGATCTAACGCATCCCCATATGCACCCTTCATTCCTATTTGTTTACTTCTAGATGAAATCCTCCATCTTAAGCTTCTATATCTTAAATTTTGTGCCATTAAATCATTCCATCTCCAACCATGATGTACTTGCCATTTTTCTTGAAAATAAAGATGTTTTCTTCACAACTCCCACTCAAACAAATATCAGTAAAAAAATACTACCACCAAATAAAATAGGTTTGATCATTATCTAATATCAAATGAAAGGAGGTTGTAGTGAATACACTTCCTGTACTAATCAATGAGGGAAAAAATGCATGCAAAACAAAATGTAGTAGCTTTAAATGAAAATATATATGTACAAAAATTATATCACAATGCGACAATGTTTATCTTAGGAAAAACCTTTCAAAAAATATAATATTCAAATCTCAAACCAATGTGCTCATAGTACCAATCTAGTTAGAGCACATCAACAAGCTCAAACCTTAATAGGAGAACTAGAAGAATTTTGAAGAAATTTTGGTAGCATAACTCTATGAAATTACATACCACTCTATCTCCATCCTAGGAACCAATATATAGAAGATAAAAGATAGGAAACCAAAAATGGTGAGCAATAAACCATCAAGAGTATCACCTCAAAAATGACACCTAAATCCCCATGAGGAATTTGGATGCCCAACTCTCATGATAAGTCAACCTACTAATATTAGAAGATTCTCTGACATTGTCATAATTTGGCATAACTAATCCTCCAACTTAGGCCCTCTATTTTAGCTCCATTATCCCCATTCAAAGATGTCTTATTATGCACCATAAAATTATGTTTCATAATGTTGGTCAAGATTATAATGCAACACCCTTATAATCATTCTCTTACATGCCATAGAATACATCATAAATAAAATCCCATCTTATAATGTCACAGGATGCTCTTATATATCATAACATTAAATGCTCTTTCAATCTCTTACATACATTACAAATTATTCACACAACCAAGAATGCCACCTTAGAGTGGGACACCCTCTTTCCCATGTGGGGATAAAATAATAAATATATACTGTAACTAATTAATAAATAAAATATTGGGACACAAGGCTGAGACACTTAAATTCTCAATAAGATATAATTTTAGAGAGACTCAACTTCCAATTTTAGATTTAGTAGACTTATTTTATTACATGATACACATTTATATATGTTATTTAATTTTAGTAGGATATAGTTTAAGTAGGTTACAATTTTAGTGGTAATAGTTTTGGCAATATAAAACTTTAGTTATTTATATCTTAGTGAATTATAATTTCAAATTTGTTCTCTAGTTCTAGATGGGCTTTAGTTCATATGGTTTATAGTTTCAAATTAAGTGATAGTTGATTTATAGTTTTAGATGATAGATTCAACCATCATTTTAGCATAAAATTGTTATAATTTCAAATACTCACAATTTTAGTAGTTTTTAAATTTCATAAATATTCATTTGTAGAGTGAAGATTCAAGTGGGTTGCAATTCAATGTGGCTATTAGTGATGACATACCTTACATGGTTAATTCCTCTTATCTTATTTGTGAAAGGAAGCAAAGTTGCATAATGCACTTCCTACAATAATTTGTGAGAAGAGGTATCTGCAAAAATTGCATTGATTATAGTTAGAAGGAAATAAGAAAAAAATAATATATCGTAATAGATTGATTTATGAGGTGAAAATCAATTTGAGAAGAATACCCCACAGTCCAAAACAAGTCAATATATTATTCAATAACTAAATTGTTACAATACACTTGTCACGACTAAGCCTTTATAGGAGTATCACCAATAAGAGATCAAAAGATATTCTAACAACATAATAGTACATACAAAACTCATTATATAACCTCCATCTCCAACACCCAATAAATAGGGAAAAAATATATGAAACCATCAAATAGTAATTAAGGAAGCATAAAACTGCCCAAAATGTGGCACCCAAATCTCAAGATGAGTCTACAAGCTTTATAATAGCATATTCCTTAAATCTATTACAAGATTATCATAATCCACTCACCAACTTGGGTGCTTTATTATTTTCATTAAAAAATGTCACATAATGTGTCATAAAATGCATAGATGCTCTTACATTTTTATATATGAAACATCTAACTTTCAAAAGCCATTATTTTTCATCTTGGAAGCTAATTGAGCCTATATTTAAAAATTAAATATTTAGAATAAATCCATGTCAGCATAACTTTCTTTGATTAAGGTCTATTTCAACATTTTTGTGGAGTCAAAATCAACCTCTAGAACCTTAAAAATTGTATTTTTGTGTTCTACAGCCCAAAAATTGTATTTATCTTCTTAAGACTAGAATGTAAGGTTGATAAATGTTTCCCAACAATTTATTCTCATTATTATCTCTTTGACCATGGGTGGTCTTACCCATGTGCTTTCATGTTTACATTCTATGAGATGCGTTTATATGTTTGTTCTTACATGCTTGTATCTCATACAACACTTGCCTATTCTTACACGATCTATTTATGATTTTTTCTATTGCTTCATTGTCCTCACCTTTAGGGCCATCTCATTGCCCTTTGAACACATGTTGTATCATGATTACATTTTCTTATCATATCTTCTAATCATCGTTTAATGTAGGGGAGAGGACCTAGTAGTTGAGCACCCTAACTTTGCACTTCTAATTATCGTACGTGGAAATTTCAAATCACTCCCAATTTCTTACAGCAGCTTACTTGGCAAGTCCCCTGCTTATAACTAAGGTTTCAGGGCCACATCATCAAATATGATGCCACATCAACATGCTTTTTGTCAAGGTGTCCAAAAAGGCCCAAAAAAAAGTGAGACCAATACTTGTGCATTCACAACATGTTTTATTGAGTGCTGATGTGGAATCACATGACTGGTTACTTTTTAGATCAAAGGAATACATTTTGTTTAATTATGGGTAGTGGTCATCAACACTAACAACTTTAGAGTCACAACTATTGATCCAATATTGATAAAAAAATTAGGCATTATATAAACAACTACTATCACAACTATTGAAACATTCATGATTATTGATCTTTACATGTATGGCAACTCTCCTCTCCTCCAAGACATACAACTATTTAAGCGAGTGGGGAGAGGGAAAATAATATCACTAATGCTCTTTGATGATTATGGTTACAGTGATTTCTTTGATGATTATGGCAGGTCCCATACAATTGAACATTATTTCATCATTTGTACTTTCGTAACATGAATCACTTGTTTTATTTATAGGCCCCTAATTAGCCAATTACTTCTTTTTTTTATAGGCTCCTAATTAGCCAATATCTTTTGCAAATTCCTTCATAGCCATATCCTTTGTAGGCTCTGATTTCACAGAAATCCTCCTGTTATTTTTCAGAGAAATTATTTTAATATTTGATTTGGGTGGAGTGGGGTGCGCCAGGCTTCTGCTGTAGTGCAATACAGAGGCGACGCGCGAAGCACCTGATAGCAAGCCACCGTTTGGTCCTTCCCCCTTAAGAAATTAATTTAATATCGTGTGGTTCATTCAACCACGTATCAGATATTAAACTGATAAGAACAGATACTACACTTGATCTTAGCCAAAAGGCCGAGAAAGGTATGCTTTCCTCCTCCTCAATTTCTATCCATCCTCAATTCCGTTTGCCTTGCACTGCCTACATGTGGGATAAAAATGTCTCTCCAACCACTCTCCACGTCTCCCCAACTTTTATGACACGTCCTACTCTCCTCTTTCTAGCTGCTTCAAATGTTTCCTTCCTCCATTTCAAGATTGCTAACCATTTTCTCAAAAAAAAAGGTGAATTATATGCCCTGCATTAAAAATTGTGCAAGTCTGGGACTAAAAAAGCGCATTTGCAACTACCTGCTGCAAAACAGTCAACCTGCATGGTGTTTGCCACCAGGTGGCCAGACCAGTGCATGTCTATTCCATCATATTAATATTAGTTACTCATGCTTATTCTGTGCGGTAAAGAACAGGGAAAATATTGCCTTCAAAAAAATTTGAACATCAGATGTTCTTATTGGCAAAAAACTGGAGAGGCCATTCTACTGAAGATTGTAAAATGGTCTACCATAACTCCTGTGCGCCTGCTTTCTCAAGGGCTTCAATTTTTTAAGATGGTTAGCTATGTTTTATGTTCTCATAGAGTTTCACCCTTAAAATTTTTTACATAAAAGAGGGGTAAAAATTTATTAAAACACAAGAAAATCACATAGCAGAGTCATTACAAAGCCTTATCCAGCTCCACCAAATGGTCCAACTGTTGAGACAAATCAGGGGGTAACTGACCCCGATCAACCAAATTCCAATTATGAAAATGATCAGAAGCCCATTTAGCCAAACAATCAGCAACACCATTCCACTCCCTAGGAATATGAGTGAAAGTAACAAACTCAAGAGAAACACAAAGATTGAGAATTTGTTTAATAATCAAAGCCAGGTGCCAACTGACATCATCTAACCTCTGCCTGTTTAGCAAATTCACCACAACCTGAGAGTCAGATTCACATATAATCCTGCGCCACCCCAACTGGCTGCCACGCTCCACAGCTAATAAAATAGCCTGAGCCTCCATAAGATTATTAGTATGAAGACCCTTATAAATAGAAAAAATGAATTGAACATCTCCAGAACTATCCCGACCAACACCACCAATACCAGCATGACCAGGGTTTCCACGAGAAGATCCATCCGTGTTAATTTTTAGGGTGCCTTGAGGAGGAGGAGACCATCTTCCCATCCTATTCACCTTCGGAGTTGGATGCCTACACCTGTTGCGCATAAGCTGCCGATGCGGAGGAGGAAGATGAAGATAGTTGAAACAACCAACATCAGAAGGAGCAGCTGGAACAGTCAGATCACACTTAGCTGCGATCGTTTCTCCCACAAAATGCAAAATTTTCCACCACAAGCGAGGGGCTCCCATCAGCACATCCTGAAAAATCCGCTGATTCCTCTCCAACCAAAGATTCCAAATAATGAGAGAAGGGCCAATCGCCCAAGCAGCTTGAAGAAAGGGAGTGGAAACAGGGGCCCTACTCCCCCGATCCACAAACTCAGCCAAAGAGGAAACATGCATACAAGGCACATTCCACACCCACCACCAACGATGCCAAATCTCCCGAGCATAGGAACATTGGAAGAAGAGATGAGAAGCACACTCCTCAGCCTCCCGACACAGCACACAACAAGAGGGACCCTGGAAACCCCGCTTGCATAAATTATCCCAAGTAAGACACCGGTTTTGAGCCACCAACCACATAAAGAAATTGCACTTGGGCCAAGACAACTTATACCAGACATACTTCCACCAAGGAACCTCCGTAGCCCCAAACAACTATCGACCCAACTGCTTATAGCCAGAAGACACAGAATACTTCCCAGACTTATCAGAGCCATCCCAAGCTAAAATATCAGGTCCCCTCAACGAATTGCAAGCCCGGGAATCCAAAAGTTGAGCAAGCTCCTGCCTATCCCCCTCAGAGCCCCCAGGAGGCCACTCAGGAGGGTGCTTCCAACGAAAAGAGACGACAAAGCCACGCTGCTCAGCAGTCTTGTAATGCTCAACGGTGTCCCAGCTAGTAGCAGTAAAAACATCACAAAGGGATTGAAGATGAGGAAAAGCAGAAAGAATAGGTGGGTGACCATCCCAAGAATCCCACCAAAATAGAGCCTGTGACCCCGAGTGACATATCCAAAAAAGCGCCCGCTTAATTAGCTGAGCTCCCACTTTCAGAGTAGACCAAATCATAGACCCACTCCCCTCCAGAGGATAGCGAGGAACCTCATAAGAAGCAACTCCATGAAGATACTTATAATTAAGAACACGGGCCCACAACTGGTGTTGATTAGTACACCAGCGCCAGTAGAGCTTCGCTGCAAGAACTTGCCCACTCAAAATAGAAGAGCGTAAACCAAGACCACCCTCCTGCTTAGGTCTACATACAGAATCCCATTTAACAAGGCTCCACTTAGAATTCATCAAGTTACCACTCCAAAGGAATTGCCGAGAGAGAGCATCAAATTCTCGAAGGAAATACATAGGGGCCAATTGGACAAAACACCTGTAGATGGGAAGGGCCTGGATAACAGACTGAAGGAGGGTAAATCTAGCAGCAGTAGACAACCACCTATGAGTCCAATGTGTTATCTTCTTCCTCAACTTATCAAGCAGCAACTGCCAAGAAGATCTGGGTTGACGCCCAACAGCAAGAGGGATCCCCAGATAGACAAAGGGGAGAGATCCAATTTGAAACCTCAGAATAGCAGCAATCCTCCTCTGGATGGCCAAAGGAGTGTTAAAGAAAAAGATAGAAGACTTCTGCTCATTAACTTTCTGACCCGAAGCAACAAGGTAGATGTCCAAAGCTTTCCTAAAGGAATCAGCTTCACGAAGACGAGCTAGCCCCACAAGAGAGGTGTCATCCACAAACTGAAGGTGAGAAAGAGTAGGCAAACCCATCCCCCACTGCCAACCATGAATCCCACCCTGTGAGACCCGAGATTTAAGAAAGCGCCCAAGCCCTTCAACCATAAGAATAAAGAGATAGGGAGAAAGAGGATCCCCCTGACGAAGACCCCTGGAAGCACCAAAAAGCTCAGAAGGTTCCCCATTCACAATAACAGAGAAGGAAGAGGAAGTCACACAACTCATAGTCCAACTGACCCAATCAGAAGAAAACCCAAAGGCCAACAAAATCTTCTGAAGGAAACTCCATTTAACTATATCATAAGCTTTAGCCATATCCAGCTTAATGAACATAGATCTTTCCTTAGAGATCGCCATGGAATGAATGACCTCCGAGGCAATCACCACCCCATCAAGAATCTGACGACCAGCCACAAACCCCCCTTGTTCCTTAGAGATAACAATAGGCAAGCAAGATTTAAGCCGTTCTGCAATTAGCTTCATAATAATCTTATACACCACATTACAAAGCGCAATAGGTCAGAAGAGATCAAACCTATCAGCACCCTCCTTCTTAGGAATAAGAACAAGAAAAGTAGAATTCAAGGCCCGAAGCATCTGCTTGTTATGAAAAGATTCGCGGACAACCTCCACCAGATCCAATTTCACAATTTCTCAAAACTCTTGGAAAAATTCAATAGGGAACCCATCAGGGCCAGGAGCTTTCCCCTTATGCATCCCAAAAGCAACCTCCTCCACTTTAGACAGAGTAATCGGGTGCATAAGAGAAGCATTCAACTCATTAGAGACCAAAGAAGGAATACAAGAAATAATCATATTATCCTCAAAACCAGAAGGGGGAGAAACCTCAGTAAACAGAGAGGAGTAGAATTGGCGAGCTTCTCTAGATAAAGCATGTTGTGAGGATAGAACTAAGCCATCAGAATTAACAAGAGAAGAAATATAACACTTATTCTGACGGGCCTGCACAGAATGATGGAAGAAGGCAGTATTCCTATCACCCTCTTGAAGTCAGTCAACCCGAGCCTTCTGTTTCCAGAATATCTCCTCACGAAGTTCCCACTCCTCCACCACTTTAAGAGCCTGGGACTCAGCCTGCCCAAGCGCCTCTGAAAAGCCCAAATCTCTAATCTGGCGAGTAACAACAGCAAGACGTTCTTGTGCTTCCCTTTTCTTGGCCCAAAAATTGCCAAAACAAAGCCAATTCCAACGCTTAAGATGATACTTGACACTTTGCAGCTTCTTAACAAAAGAGTACATAGCTGAGCCATAGGCCGGGGCACCATCCAACCACCACTGCTCAATAAGATTATACAAAGAAGAATCACGTAGCCACATAAGTTGAAATTTGAAAGGAGGATTCTTTGGGTTAGGGAAAGGAGAAGCTGAAAACTTAACTGGCCAATGATCAGATCCACACCAGTCAAGAATCTCAGAGCCAATAACCCGACTACCCCCAACCCAATAACAAGAAACAAGAAACCTATCCAACCTCTCGGAAATCGCCTCTAGCCCACTTTGCCTATTATTCCAAGTAAATAAGCCATTAAAAGGTTTAACATCAACAAGAGCCAGAGAGTCCACATTAGCCCGGAATAAATCAGAAGCAGGACCCAGTCTCGGTAGCCCCCCTCTTTTCTCCTCCAGACACAAAACAACGTTGAAATCACCAGCTAGGATCCAAGGCAAGTAAGGAGCACAGGACCTAACATACCTGATGTGGGCCCAAAGCTAGCCTTTACCCCGGAAATCAACTGGAGCATAAACATTACTAACCAAAATAGTCTCACCAGAGTCCACAACCAAAGCCACCATCAAGATAGAGGAATGGCTAGAAATCCACCAACGAGGAACAACCTTACGAGGATCCCAAAAAAGAGCCAAACCTCCAGAGCTTCCCTTAGAACCAATACACTAACACTGACCAGAGAACCAAATACAAGGGGCACACTGAAGCATGAAGTCCACCTGAAGCTTGGTCTCCTGAACACAAAAAATATCTGGAGAATGAACCCCAATCATAGTCTGAATAGCTTTCTGACGGGAGGCGCTATTCAGCCCCCTTGCATTCCATGAAACAATAATCATGAGGAAGGTTGAGAAAAGTGGGTACTAATGGTCTTAACAGACCCAGACTCAACCAACAAATCCCCAGTGGCTTTAATCTTATCTGCATCCTTTTTACGACCAACTTTAGAGGAGTGCTCAAAATGTCCCTTCTTGAGAGGGCGTTGTAGTACCCCTAGATAAGAAGCTCTCCTACCTTTGCCAGAGGACAGAGCCTCCTTAGCTAAATCAGCTAAAATGATATCATCTTGTGGACCAGCAACAACAACTGAAAGCCTAGAATTCTCCTTATCTGAAGGAAGAGAAGGGTTCTCAACAGCAATTGCCTGCTCCAGCCCTGTATCCATATTGATAGCCCCAGGAACCATCTCAATAGGAATCCCCTCCTCTAAGGCCTGGTTATCCAAGACCTCAAAACGATTAAACCCTTGATCAGTTTGTTTGTCCTTAAAGGGCCGCTTTTGACCTCTCCCTTTAGCTTTTGGCTTGATAGGAGTGAAACCATCCTTATCATGCCCTCCTTCAGCCACAGGCACCACAGGCACCTTACTTTTAACTCCCTTATCCACCGAAGGCCCCGAAGGAGGAGGAGAAGAAGCTCCATCCGATCTAGAGACCCGAGGGCATTGGCGATGAAGGTGTCCATATTCATGACAAAATCGACATCGAAAGGGGAGGGACTCATAATCAATCTGTTGAATCCATGAAGCCAAGCCAATACAAATTTCCAAAGAATCTGGCAAGGGATTATTTAGGTCAATTTCAACACAGATGCGAGCATAAGAAAATACCTTCTTAACCAGAGTAGTCTGAGCAATGGCAACCGGCTTCCCCAGCAGAGCAGCAATTCGTTGCAAAATGTCTTCTCTCTAGAATTCCAAGGGCAACCAAGGCAGGCGAACCCACACCGGAACTCGAGAAGGTAAATCCTCTGCAGCATTACAACCCCCATGCCAGGGTTTCATGAATAAACCCACCTGACTGAAAAAATACGGGCCTCCCTCAAAAACTCGATCCCGATCCGAAATGCAAGAAAAATCAACCAAGAAAAAGCCATTCCCAGCCACCAGAATATCAAAATCACCCTCAACCTGCCAGGTACGACGCATCCAAGACTCCAAAGTCGAGAGGGAGACACGGATTCCCAAAAATTTACAAATCAAAACGTGTTGAATCCAATAAGAAAAGTCATCGTGCACCGATTCTGGAGAAATAACCAGAATAGGACGATCAAGACTCCTCGGTAGACACCCATTCACTTTCTTGAGCTTAGAGCTCTCACCCACAAAAGAGGCCGTCGTGTCTTTCGCATGCACACCCTCAGCCTTACCCAGAGATGATTTCCCGCCTGCAACCACCAGACTCTTGGGATCCCCATCCATCCCCACACTCAACACCAACCACAGCCAGACAAATAAAAAAACCCCACAACCCTACACCACGCAGCAGAACCCAACCCCAAGCTAAACACACAGGCCGCAGCCTGCAGCCTGCGCCTGCACCAGCTAACTGCAGTCGCTCCAAACTCCCACCAGCCAGCCGCGCGCCTCAGAATCGACTAAAGTTTAATCCAACATTCAGTTTCACCCTTAAAATTACTTTCGTAGTCAATTTATCAATATCTGATTAAAGTGTAAATCTTAGTATTCAAGCAAGAAACTATCAATTAAATTTTTTAATCAAATGTCATTTTTCATATTATCATATTAAACATAATTGTGATTTATTATGTTTTTAGATTTAACTGTATAATACTGTGTCTATTATTACATGTTTGTGCTTGTAATTCTGAAGACTTCTCCCTAACTTTTATTTCCAATTGTCGGATATATGAAAGTAAAATGTAAAGAGAAGTATATCAATGCCTCTATACTTGTAATTCTGAAGACTTCTCCCTAACTTTTATTTCCAATTGTCGGATATATGAAAGTAAAATGTAAAGAGAAGTATATCAATGCCTCCAAGAGTTCAAACAGGGAAACATGGGATGCAAGGCTAGCAGAATTGTGGATCAAGTTGAGGAGATTCAAAGACTTAGAAAGCTGAAACAAAAGTTCATTTTGCTATTTAATGTTAAAAGTTCAAAGACAATGTTTTTCTTTCTTTTTTTTAAATTAGAAATTCAAATTTCCATGTCGCAAAAAGTAAGGTTTATTGAAGGGGCTGAGCCTAGTTCATGAAGACAATGGTATATTAACCAACTAGTAAGGGTCAAATCTTTGGAAGTACAATTATGCCAGATTTGAATTCTTTACAACTGTGATGCATAAATCAGATTTGATCTCTAAATAACTTTAATGGAATAGATGACTCCACTCATAACAACATAGCAAATGAAATTTCTAATATAAATATATACATACTCAACATGTCTAATCTACTTAAAAACAGAAATACTATTATCTTACCTAATAATGGATGTTAAAACAGAAGACTTGTGGACAAAATAAACTATTGTAAATTATGTTATATGCAAAGATCGTCAGTAATCTTCGTTAAGATTATCCTACTAACTCGAGTAAGAGAATTTATAACATAGGTTGTCAATAATCTTTGTTATGGTTATCCAACGAAACCAATTAAGAAATTTTTACATATTAATGTATAGCCCTCACATGATCATTGTAATTCACCCGTAGTTTTAGTTGGGTTTTCTGCATAAAATGTCCACTGTTGCCATTTATAGGGACATAATGAGTATACAGAGTAGGTTTCCCCTGCAAGGACAGTCTATCTATCCTGGGGTAAGATTCAATGCTATTTATGTTGCACCATAATTATTAACGGGTGATCTCAGGAGATAATCAGTTCTATAGGTTTAAATCTAAATTTTCAAAGTCTCACTATTTGTGAGACATTGCATAATACTCTAGGCAAGCTCTACTTTTTCTATTGGGAAAGAGTTAAAATCAAGACAAATTGAGAAAGATAAGATCTGATGTACATTGCTTGTAAGTTTCTTAGTGTTATTGCTGAATTTATGAGCAATTAACTGAACACTGATATATGATCAATTAACTGAACAATGTAGATTATAGATCTATATTTTGTAATATATTCAATTTTTTCAATACACAATTCCAAAACTTTGAAAAGAGTATTGGGAATTTAATCCCAAATATGGAGATTATATATCCAAACTTAGAAAATGATTTGGAATATATTCAATATCTTCATCATACAGTTCCAAGTTTTTAAACAGAGGATTGGGAATTTCCTAAAATGAAGATTATATATGTATACTTCAAAAATGATTCGAATGTATAGAATTTCTTCAATATACAGTTCCAAAACATTGAACAGAGTATTGGGAATTTGGGAGTTTGGATCTTAATTGAAAAAAAAACTAGCTAATCTGTTTGTGATTTTTATCATGCATCGAAATTCAGTAAAATCAATTCTGCCATCAGAATTTTTGTCAAATTTTGGTATCTTTGTTTCACAATTCTCCAAGCATTGCCCTTCTCTCTGTCTTAGGCTTAGCAGGACTTCTTGAAGCTCAGATGGTATGATAAAACTATCACAATCTTTCTCCAAAACAGAGAATGCTTCTCTTAACTCTCCTTCATTGGACACTTCCTGCAAGCTTTCATCAGATTCAGCTTCCCCCAAAAGACTGGCAAAGTTTGCAAAAGTCATTACAGCTCATATGCTCTTGTAAGCCCATCATGATCTTCATATGATCATCATTCACAGAAGCAAATGGTGCGTGGTGGCCATCTGGCAGGATCTCTGAATCTTTTTCATTGCTAAATCTAAAAACCTCTGTTTTTATCGTCTGGTTTGTACAAACATAAATACAAGCACCGTAGAATCACAGCAGGCAACTAATGGCTGAGAAGACAGTATTTTCCATAGATATAGACATGAAAGAAGCATGAAAACCTACACAGGTTCTGATGATATCAAACACCATCTTAAGGGTCATGTGAAAAGAGATGAATTGAAGGACATCTGGAAATTTTTGTAACCAAATTCACAGATAAAAAGATTTGGGAGCTACTTGTGCTCTGCAGAATGGTGGTTAATGCAATTTACAATTCCTTGTTATAAAGTCCTTTGATTGACCCTTTGGGAGTTTCCTTGAAGTAGGATTAAAACACCCAGTTGGTATCTGTGTTATAAATATTGATTGTTTTATAGGAAGGTAATTTCCTTACAAGGATGGATTAAGAAGGTGCAAGGTGACTAGATGGATTATCATCGCCTAGCTTTAGTTTGGAATTGTTTTTAGTTGGCTGTCCCTGTCAAACCTTGAGAGTCAGAGAAATGTTTTTTCCTCTTTTGGATTGTACCGATTCGGAAAGAGATTTGATGGTCGTGTGACCACATTTTTCGCTTAAAAATATTATCCAAAATCTTAAAGATTGTATGACGATATAATTTTTTAATATTAAATCAAAACAGATTACAAAGAATAAGAGTTATCTGTGAATCAAAGCAGCTAACAAAGAATAAGAGCTATTAACAGGTAGTTGAAGGATACAAAAGCAAACAGATCATAATGCAACTATAGGAAGGCTGGAAAAAAAACATTCATTAAACTGTTATAAAGCAGCCATGAGGATATATTTTTGGCAACGGACTTGAGATATTTTTTTGGTATGGGTTCAACTCCACTCTCCCGCTCTCAGGTTTAAGAGGTGGGGCTTCCTGTGGGCAGGGGATCTCACCCGCAGGGGACTAGTCTCACCCCAGCTCACCCCAGGTAGATATGGGCTGCTAGGCCGCTGCGCTGGATCGCAGGGAAACCCCTGTTGTATCAAAAACAAAACAATGAGGTAACTATGAAATAATCTTCTGACATGTAGTTTAAAATTGTGGGTATTACTATTTTAAAATAAAGTCATGTCACTTATTTTTAGGTTAGGTTTTAAGAAATTGTATTCTATTTAGGTGAGATTTCAATTATCATTTCTAGGTTAGGTTTTATTATTGCATTAAGTTAGGTGAGATTTGATTTATTATCTTGTAATATACAGTTCACAACAAATTTGTTGTTATATTAAATATTTGTAAATAATTAAGTTAATTTTTTAATTTGTTCATAGTTGTTGACAAGATTCACATAATTTTTGAGTTTAAAATTGTTTACTTTATAATTTATATTCTATGTATTGGAACCAGGCTACCCCAACACAATACCAGGTCGCCCCTAAATAATAGGTTGTCCTTGATTCTATCAGGGCACCCTAGATGCCACTAGGCCACCCCAATAGAGTTAAGGATTTTTTTGAAAATTTTGGTTAACTTATTGTATGAAAGGGCCGCCTAGTACAAGACCAAACCACCCAACTATGAATTTTGGCACTTAGGTTCATTTTAAGCACCAAATGAAGTGTTCCTATGTTTGATTAAGCATTTTTACATCATGATAGAGATAAGCATAAAGATATTGTGCTCGGCACCAACATCAAGACACGCAAATGATTGAATTAATCTTTTCTTTACAAGGTTACATGATCCATTTCTAAAAAGAGGTTCCAAAACATCATTATTACAATTATATGAATGAAATATATATATTTACATGAATTAAACTTGAAATAAGATGATGCCACGTCATTCCTCGATCCACAAACCTTAGGTCCCCGACGGTGGTTACCACACCAGCAGACCTTGTGGAATTGAAAGGATCCACTCCCACTGTGCTAGGAGATAGTTGCATGGGCCACAAACGCAACACTCACACCAAACACATGGGGAGAGGTTTTACACACACCATACACAATGAAAAGACTCTATGAACATATCATATAACACTCATCCAACACAAGATGGATCAAATACAACAGGATCAAATATACGATCTCATTCAGAAAATTCATCAATGTCACATCACAATCCACATTAGACCAAGTCAACAATCTCATACAAGAAATCATCCTTGGGTAAACTCACTAAGGTCATAAGACATGGAATAACTCAATTGAAGGGTATCACAAGGATCATCATTGGGCCAACTCACCAATGGTGAATCACACACACAAGACACTAGGGTAAGATGTTAGAGAGCTAGTTAGGGAGTGCCATCATGGTGCTCGAAGGTATGACACCCATAGAACCTAGGAATCCTCTCATATGGATGAGGATACTTGATCTTACAAGGACCAAGCATTATCCACTTGACATAAGTATTAGCCACTTGTATTTGGAATGTTTATGAAAAGGTGCTACTTTGGACTAAGTGGTTAACTAAATGAGCTTCAAGGTCATGACCAAATGGAACTTGTAGTGTATCCTTTCCAACTGGTGACTAAACATTCTCAAGATATGAGCACTACACCATTTAATCCATCTAGTGTCCCCTTTTGGATGCGATACTAAGTTCCAAACACTAGGACATGATCTACTCTAGACTTGTGATGGAGCAATGATGTGTTCATAGAGAATTTAGCATTTTCAATCTTAGGTTTTTAAAGAACCCATTCAATGTTAAAGGGGATCATTCAATGTTAAAATAGATCATTCAGTGGTTGGAAAGAACACAATCTAGAAGGGGTTAAACCAAAAGTGAGTAACAATTGGAAAAAGAGAAGTACGATTGTGTTGCATCATTGCATGATCAAGCCACTTGATTATTATTTTAGTACCACTATGCAAATTGAACCATTTGTACCAAATAGTAAATTTGTTTTGATGGCTAAGATTGAGGTTATACATGCCCAATTTATTGTTTATGTAGAACCACATCTATCTCTTATTAGTTGTTTATTTCATGGATAAGTGACATTGCTTAAATCAAATGTCAAATCAGCCATATTAAAGTTTCCACTAAAGAACCATTGGGTTAGTTTATCTATTAGTTAGCACTAAAGCAATGTCTTTCCAATTGTATCATTTGAGGCATAGATATTGACATAGCTGAAGGCTCTATTATCTATGTTAAAAAGGACCCACAAAGCTCCATTAGATGGGTCACAACTATTTGTAACATAGTGGGAATGCCACTTGGCATTAACAAAAGTTACCGCACCACCTAAAACTTGATCATGTTTATTGCTAAAATATATATTATTTGTCAAATGACACAACACATGATTACAAGAAAAAAACCCAATAACCTTGATCTCCTAAAGACAAAGAATGACTTGAGGGATAAATATGTATGGAAAATCACACATCATGAATTTATAGTTTGGGTCTATCAGACCTCTCACATCCCATGAGATGAAATTCATGAAGAAAGTGGGTCTAAGGACATTTCCTCAAAGTCCAACCCTTGCAAAGAAAAAGTGTCGTTTGACCTAAATTCACTCTAATTTTTAGGAGAGAATGCTTGCAAACTACATTCAATGTCATTTCTTAGGAACATATTCTCCTTCCCTGACCTCCTAAGGAGGGTTGTGAGTACATTTGCCTACCTTTGGTTGAGAAGCATTTGTAACTACCAACTATTGAGGATAATCCACTTGCAAGAAGTGGAGTTCTAGAGCATTGAGGTTTTCTAACCTTTTCAAAGGTCATTATAAGGACATGTGGGATTCCTTTGAGCTACAACTACTTGCTTGACCCTATTAATGGCTTGTTGTTGAAAATTTCATGGTATCCTTATTGCTTTATCTTCAAATTTTTGTTAAGAGGGATTCACTATTGTGACTTTGGCAATTAACCCATTGTTAGGTCCACCATAGTTGGACTAAGAGCCTCAATTGGGCCATTGTGACCAATTTAATAGTTTTTTGCATTGGTCTATCCATCATCAATTTTCCCTACATCATTAGCTACTTTAGACCTGTGGTTAACTAAGAGTAAATCTCTAATTTGATGGTCAAAGTCTTGGCACCCAAATAAGTATTGGACAAGTCGATATACATAATGCATTGTGCATGGTGCATGTCACCAATCTATATATCTAGAGTTTCATTTAAATCTTGGGAGAGGTCAATCTCCATGTAGATTTTTGTTGTAGTCAAACAATTCACAAGAACTATCAAATACATGAAACACCTTAGAAAAAAAATTTATTTCTTTAAAGACATCATTGTTCACTTCATTTCTATCATTGTGAAAAGAGAATATTGATCACCATTTAAAAACAAGAAATCCTCAAAAAAAAAAAATCAATAAATATATATTTTTTTAATGATTTCCAAAACAATATTCTTTTTGTAGTATTAATAAAGAGATATTTTTTACAAAATTCAAAACCTTTTACAAGCCCATAACACTCAAATGCCAAACCAGAAATAAACAACTTAAAAGAGAAAAAAAGATGAAATAAACAACTTAAAAGAAAAAAAAAAAAAGGGGATGGAGAATGCCAAACCAGGAATAAACAACATTAAATCAAAAAAACAAGACCAACAAATACACAAGCAACCACAATAGTAAAAAAAAACAAGACCAACAAATACACAAGCAACCACAATAGTTAGAATCCAGCACCAAAATTATATAGATGACTTCTCTTTCAGGCATTTGCCACATCCCATGACCAAAAAAATCAAAGGAAAAGTCACATGTATACAAACCAAACCATTAATTTTCATTCAACAACTACCCCATTTTGACAAGTTCAACCGTTAATACCTTTACATGTAACATCTTCATAATGAAAAAGCACAGCAGTGCAAGCAAAGGGAACAATGTTTACATATTTTGCATGTCATTTTCCACTGATTTCCTCAATGACATACTAGAATGGTACTGAACATTAAACCACGTATCAGATATTAAACTAATAAGAACTAATACTTCCTCTTTCCTCTGCCCTCATGCCCTGCCCTGCATAATGTAGGATAAATATGTATCTCCATTCAGTTTCCCCTCCCTTTCATAATAATCATTCTATTACCTCCTACACTCCTCTTTTTGGCTGCTTCAAATGATTCCTTCCTCCTTTTCAGGGGTGTTTACCACTTTCTTCAGACTGTGACATTATCTAACCAGAACAACATTTACAGATTCTTCCACATTTGTCATAATCTAAATTATTGTAAAAGTTTTCAGTAATCTTCATTTAGATTATTCAACTAAATTAAGATTTTATTATTATTCTTGCCCTCACATCATCAATGCAATTCATTTGTAGTTTTAGTTTTCCTTTCTACACAAAATAACCATCAGTTATCAGTTGTATATTGAGTATCCAAACTGGGTTTCCTCTAGGACATTATGGCTATCCCGGGGTGAGATTTCATGTTATTTATGATGAGATCCGGAACGCCAATCTAAAAACATACACAGTTGAATCCAAAAAATTTCTCTATTTAGATTCCATATTTTGCTAAAATGTTATTCATTTTGCACCATAATTAGTGGCCATATTGCAAGGTGATCTCAGGGGCTGATGAATTCTATTGGATTACCTCTGAAATTTTCAAATACCTCCCTGTTTGTTAGACACTGTATAAAAATTTAAGTAAGCTCTATATTCTCTATTGAGAATTCAAATTTAAATGAAAGATAAATTAGAAAAAACCTAGATTCAATGGATGTCACTGGCAAATTTGTTACTGTATTTTCTTTCTGATAATAAATCATTGAATGTGATTTGAAACATAGAATACAAAAACATATACAATGAATCCAAAAACAATTTTAATATTATACATCAGTTGTAAATTTATTAATATTATTGATATATTCATAATTCCTATGCCAACAAATATCACACTTAACTGCTCACAGATTGTGCATATAAAATAATATACATAAACCATTGTAGATGTCTAAATTTGGACACTTAATTTATCCAAATTCATCCTCTTTCATCTTATTTTCGTTAATTAAGTAATACTGCTATTATTTAATTAATAGCTTTAATTCTGCCAAATCCCTAAGGTATTTAATCAATAATACCTTATCTCTTTAATCCTCCTTCCATCGATTGAATTAAATAAATATTCCATTTATTTAATTCCCCTCATGTCACATCCTCCATCATTTTTATCTTATCCTAATCCTTCTTCTAATCCATCATTAGGATGTGCACATGCCTAATCCTTGATTAGGATGTGTCACATCCTCCAACTTTTGCAAGTTGGCCTCTAATCTCTCTTAGCCACCTAACCCCCTCTAATCCTTCATTACTCTTTCCCATGTGATCTTTGACTTGTCACATCAAGTCACATGTGAAATCTAACCCTCTTCTAATCTTCATTAATTAATCTAATCAAGTACTTGCACAATCCTAATCACCCCTTTAGTCAACTCTCCCCATCCCCCAAGGAATTTTTAATTCCTTTTTATTTATCCTAGGCTCCTCTCTTCCCCATGTGAATTTTTAATTCACCTTTTAATCCCCAATGCACCCTTTGGAATTTAAAATTCTTTTCCCATCTCCCCATAAGGATATTTGAGGAATTTTTAATTCCCCACTTGTCCTCTCACCCACATGGGGACAAGTACCTCCTTTATGAGGAGATCTTGTCCAATCCCAAGGTACTTTGTACCCCTCTCCATGTCATGTCCTTCTCCTTCCACCTCATGTCCACTTCACCTTTTAGGGCTTCATCACATGCCACATGTCAAGATGTGAGGGCTTGTGAGTTCTCAACTCACCTTAGCCCTACATCTTGATATTTGGTGGATCAATCTCAACCGTCCATTTCCCCTAGGATTTCCCAAAAATCCTATAAATACCCCCTCTTTTCTCTCATTTTGGGAGAGATCATTTTGTGTAGCCAAACTCTTGCAGTTTTACTTCTCAATCCAGACTTAGCTATTTTCATGTTTCCAAGCATCATTTGCATCTCACATCACACATCTTGTGCCATCTAAGGAGCATACACATCCAAGATCGAAGGGCCAACCAAAGGATCGACTCAACGCAAGGTATAAAGTTCCATTTCGTGGCTTTGTCTTGTTTTGTTTCCAACTTAGGCTAATCTCGAAGTGTAGGTTGTTTTAGTTGTTTATTTGTGCTCTTTAACTTGTTGCTTATTTTCTAACACCTATTTCGACCTATCACATTTCTGGCACGCCCGGTGGGACCCACAAATGGGTCTCTTTCTTTCACGTTTGCTATTTTTTGCATTTTTGTAGGTCCAGGTTGCAGAGTG
>VDFB02382537.1:0-27249 GCA_007258455.2 Sequoia sempervirens
AAAAACAAACAAAGCTAATCTATCGATGTAGAGGGTGGTACCACCCTATTCGTCATCAACCAGTAGGTCATCCTACTCCCAATCTAGATCATTATAGGGGGGAGGAGGATGAACTTTCAAGGGAGGGATAACAAGGGAAATACCCTTTGACTCCCCTACAATAAGAGCCAGGAGTGAAGGCCCCTCAAGATATTCTTCATCGAGTTCCAGTGAGGTAAGGTCATCAATTTTGCAAAAAATCGAGGAAGATTTAGGATATCCTCCACCAAGTTGAACATGCACTTCTCAGGAGTGTCATGTGTTAATAGAGTGGGAGGAGGACATGAAATTTGAGAGTCACTTCCAACCTCATCAAAAGGGGCAATGAAAAAATTTGGGGATGTGGGGACTACCTCCATCACAAGGAAAATGTAATCCAAAATAGATCTGGACTCCAAAAAAGATGAACCTTTCCTATGAACATCACTTGAGGTGAGGTCATCCTCCAACTTGTGCTTCAAAAGAGGATACGTTGAATCCCCATAATACCCATAGAGGAAGAAAACGTATATGAAGACACAAAAGGAGCTATTTGTATGAGGCATATCTAAGGGCTACAAAAATGGAGAAATATCAGGAAGAGACAGGAGAAGGGGAGGCTCTTCCAAAGGAGCAATGAACACCTGCATCCTTTTGGGGTGAGGTTGATCAATATCTATCGATGAAGCTGAAAGAAGCATGAAGGTAATGGGAACTAAAGTGGAAGACAAAGAAGAAACACAAGAAACCATAAAAGAAGAAAAAGAGGAAACAAGAACAACATACTCCCCAACACTCTATTGCAAAGCCACATGCTCTTTGGCTAGAGCCTTTCACCAATGTTTACACTCATGCGCAAGCTAGTTTTCGTTGGATATGGGCACTCAAAGGAACACCCTAAGAAGAGGTCGGGGGCTCCTACTCTACAATAGGAGGGACCTCTACAACCATTTCTAGTGGAAGGTGAGACTCCTTAGGAGGATTAGGAAGAGCAACAAACTCAAAAGTGGAAACAGAGTGAGGTGTCTTGGTATTGGGTCTCTTCCCATGTCTCACTCAAGAATAAGGAAAAAGAATAGATAGAGGCTACAAAGGCCAAGACATAAGAGGAAACCCATGGAAAGACTCCCCCCTCCCATATAGGGTGGGATGGGGAACCGTGGGAAGAACAAGAAGCTCAAAAACTTGGGGCTTTGACTTTTGTACAACATATGCATCTTTCCTTTTCCCATGGTAGGCACAAGAGTAGGAACAAAGGACACCACCAAAGCCTAAGAAGCAGAATTAGGAGTTGCAAAAGAAGAACTAGAAGGAGAAGGCTTGAGGGAAAGAGCAGGTCTTCCCCTTTTCAAGAGAAGAGGATGAAGCTTGATGTTGTGCACACAAGCAAGCCGTCAAAGACACATATGGCGATGGATGAAAACCACCTTTCAACATCAAGCCCCTAGTCTTATACCTACAATAATCACGATACAAGAGATCTACCCTAGGAGGGAGGGGTCGAATAGGGGTAGGCCAAATGTGATCCAAATAAAAGGCCCCACGTGATACTAGTGGCTTATACCTAGTATCCTAAACAACATGCATTGTACCCTTGTGGGGGAATTTCAACCATTTGTGGACAACAGAGGGGACCAGATTTATCGAAGCTAGCCACAGAATTCCTAGCTTCACCCTGAATAGGTCAAAATTTAGAATCACTACAAATAATACATCCAAAGCCTTGGGTCTTACAAGGACCGACAAAGAGATACTACCCATAGGGCAATGGAAAATATATCATGACTATGAAGAGTGGCCTGTGACTTATCATACTTCTCCTTATGAAGATTGTTAATGAGCCAGGCCTCCTCTATGATCACATTCACTCAGCTTGATGGATCAACCATAACACCAGTCACGATGTTACCATTAGTCCCAGTGATAATATATAATGGAGAAGGCTCTTTGTTTAAGGAAGATCATGTGAGGTGAAGGCTATATCAGGAACAAAACTCACACTCTCTTTAGTAGGTATATGAGTGAACAAGACCATGTTCACATACTCAAATGGGACAAGATTGGAAGAAGCAAAACACTACATAACTAAGTTAGCAGAATGAGAAGGAAATGGATATGTGTATATTTGTAGTTCATTGCTAGGCATAGCCACATATTTGTTAATTTTTTTCTTCTTCCCATCAAGACAGATAGTCCCATCATCAATTCAATCCCGAATCTCATGATGCAAGCGGATGCATCGGTTGATATCATATCCGTGTACTCAATGAAATTGACAAAAAAATTGTGTCTCATACTAGTGCGGATATGGCTTGAAAAGAGGTCAAATTTTTGGTAATGTTTTAATTTTATCCTTTAAATTTTTTTGCAAAATGTTTCCATAGGACTCTGACAATTTTATAAAATTTCTATTGCATCCTAGGACTTTGTTCTTAGGAATAGAGACCACGCTTACTATGACCTTGTTCTTTCTTCAATCACCAAAAATCGACACTACTGATTGATTATCCGAATATAAGCATGAGGATGAATCCCCAAGCTGAACAACCATCTATTAATACTCACACAAAGTTGCACATAGATGGATAAAAAAGGGTACTTCATTAGGGAAAATTTCTCTTGCAGTGATTGTTGCAGGTTCCCAATGAAAACCTTTTGGACATCTAAATCAGGCAATGGGTAAGATATCTGAGAAAATAGAGCTTGATATCAAGAAATGAAATCATTAATATTTTCATGGTCCCCCTTCTTACATCGAATGAGATTGAAAAACACCATCTCCAGCCCAATGTTGGCCTAGAACTATCAAAGGAACTAATTTACTAGTTGATCAAATGGGAAAATAGAATTATCTAGAAAATTATAATACCAATCCAATGCAGCATCCTTAATGGAACACATAAACAACTTCACCATTAGAGCATCTTGGTGGAAGAAGTTAGTGCACATAGCATTGAAAGTTGACACATGTGTTTGAGGGTCTCCACAACCACTATACTTCTCAAACTTAGGAGTCTCTATCCCCTAAGGGATAGGAGTGTTTAAGATGGTGATAGAAAAGGACTATGATGAAAGAAAGGTTGGAACAAAGGTTGAGATGAAGAAGAGCTAGCTCGATTCACTAGTTGGTTTTGTATATGTCCCATGTTTTTCAATAGAGAATTTAAGATAGGATCAATAGATGAAATAGGACCAGAGGAACCACCACCAGAGCCACCAACCCCCATACTGGGAGAGCCTCCAACACTAGAATAGAAGGGACACTAGTGTTACTACTAAAATTAGAAACATTAGGGGTAGAAGAACTAAATCCCTGAGATACATTGTTCACTTTGGAAGTGTGGATTTGCTTAGGTACATAGATGGTGTTAGTTGAAGGACCTGTCTCAACCATATACATTGACACTTTGGGCATTAATACTTCTAGCTATTTTGCAGCGGTCTCAGAACCAACATCTTGGGTAACACCCAAGTTAGAGTAATAGGTTGAGATGTGGGTATCCATAATGTCTGTGATACCTCAGAGAAGTTCTATACCTCTCCGATCCTTATCCAACATGGTTCTCAATCTATTAACAATGGTAGCCACTTGGGAAAAACTACCACATTTTTCCAAATACCGCTCAAACTCCCCAAGCCTCTTATCTAGGGAAAGAAGCTTCTCTATAGGAAGCTCAAGAGTAGCTTCTTCCTCCACAAAAGAAGAAGAAGGAGAAGTAGGGGGTAAGAATATTAGTAGCTTCTCCAAACGGATTAGAAAATCTAGTAGACGTCCTTGAAACCATTTCTTCAAAAGAGGGACAAGTTTGACTAGAGGTGACCTTCCTAGGTTCCATTCTTGTATGTCAAAGACTTGTTTTGACAATGAATTTGAAGGTTGTAGATTGGGATATAAATCTCATAAAAGCTTCATGACACACTAATCTATAACACACCCAAGACCCAAGGGAAAAAATTTTGACACAAAGAAATGAAAAGGAGAAATTTCACGTTGGGTTCACCAAAATGTAGAGGAGAGGATTTGCTATTCCCAAGTCTCTAGGACACAAAAGAGCCTAAAGAGAGTGAATTTCCTTCAACTATCTCAAGACTACCTCAAGACTAAAAAGACTGAAAAAAGAAGGGAAAACTAAGTTTTGTTTTTTATATTTTCTGATGGAAGATTTTGGGAAATGGGTGAATAGACCGTAAAGGTCTCAAACTGGAAACTGACTAGTGCTCGACCAGAGGATGCTAGCACGTGAGAAAAATGACAATACAACATGTCATATTAGATGCACATTGGCTTCTCATATGAAAAAGAGTAGAATTTACAAACTGACACTCAAAGGGTGTGTTAATAACCTTATAGTTCTAATCTAACAGTTTAACAAACATGAAGAAATGCATGAAATGAAAGGAAACAACAATAATAATACTTTAAATTGAAGGAAAAATTATCTAATAACAAAATAACAAAGGAAAGGAAGAAGAAACATAAGTCACTGAAGGTCTAGCCTAAGTCAAGCCCCCATTTTGGTGTTTCCACCTCCACAAACAAAAATATGCAATGATAGAGAGAAAATGATAAAGAAAGGAAATAGACGCAGTTTATAGAATGCAAAGACAATCTAGATGCTACTCTATAAACAAGATAATGAAAATAAAAATATATATTACCCTACTTTCTACGTGCTTGGGGAAGTCGAGAGAGGTGGGATGAGAGCAAGAAAACTATGCCGATAGTGCAGAGCTTGGTAACCTACAATAGAAAATGGTATAGAAGCAACAAAAATGGCGTAGAGTGTGAAGCAAGAGTTGAGCAAGTTGAAAGAATGCAAGAATAGAGTAAAAAAAGGTATAGAGAATGAATGAAATTGCAAGAGAGATATTCAAAAGGTATTTTGGATCCAAATAGATGTTTTTTGAAAAAAAATTCCTCACCAACACAAAATGACAGAATTCACATGTGAAAAGCAAGGAAAAGGTAGTGGATTTTGCATTGTCAGGTTTATAAGGCTAAGGTAAGGATATATAATGGTAAATTGCACTAGGGTGAAATTTTACACCATTACACTAGCATATATATATATTTAATAATATATATTAAATACACGAAGAGATATCCTTATCTAGGTGCCTATTGCACTTTTACGTGAGAAATTGATTTAAAAAATAGGTATCTCAAGGACATCTCTTGATGTATTTTATATTATATTATTAAATATGCACACACACACACACACACATATATATATATATATTCTAGTGCCATTCGTGACATAACATGTAAGACATTTAATAAATTGGGGTTAGGGTTATAGTTGTAGAGATTCCCCTAATGTCTAATTAACTGGTGCAAATGATCATGCACATAGCTTAATGGACCTAAAGATCCCTAAACTAAGTAGTTCATCATTCAAGAGAGAGCTTCATTGAATTATCAACCAGAGATTCCTATACTTTACATGATATTGGAAACATAAATGCATTTAAGAATTCTAAATGTCCTACATCAAATATCTTATGGTTGTATGGTCTATGTTAATATAGAAAGAGTATCCAGTGATGTAATGTCTATACTTATTAATGGAATATAGTACAACTAACATTTCCTTTTTAGTGATTATAATTAAGCTTTATACCTTGAAGATTCTTTCTTATATAGTGGATTGCATATCCCAAATTCCCTTCTTTCTATGTTAAAAAAAAACCTATTGCAAAATCAGATGCATTTGTATGTATGTGAAAAGGAATTGCCTAGTTAGGTCATCTTAAGATAGGGGTCTTAGTGAGGGCTAATTTGAGGGATTCAAAGGTGTCTTGGCATGCAAGGGTCCAATTGAATTCAACATCTTTAGAGAGGATAACAAATAATGTGGTTGTTATCTTATATAAATCCTGGACAAACCTCTTATAGTAACTGTTACCTAATTGTGCTTTTCAACTCAATCAGGTTAGGTTGGGACATCACTGATGTTTTCTAATTTGAAGAAGGAGAAAGGTACACAAAACATTCTACTAAGGTTACTTATAATCATGCAAATAGTGCCATGAAATGAATTTTCAGTTTTCATTATGCAATTTCTTTATAGAAAGGAGGAATAGTACACAAAATTTTGCATAAAGTAGCTACTTAGATTCATTACAAGAAATATGCTTATAAGTTTCCCACACAAGCTATGGGAATAACTAAATAAGATGCAATAAAAGAAAAATGTACATCTAAATGCAAAATAACACATGGAAGATAAAAGGGATCTGTCATTGCCTAAATGATGAACCCCATTGTTGACTATGCAGGTATAGGTATAATATTATCATACAAATCAGTAGGGTAGTCATAGTTCACTTCTTTTAATGAATTGTTCAAGGTTTGAAGAGGCTTCCAGTGTTTAAGAGAGAGAAGTAGTAAGGTTTTTGACAAGATATCTAACATTCCTAAGAAGAGGATAGTAAAACCTTCAAGGGGCAACCAATATAAGATTCCTTAAATGACAATTAGTCCATAAGTGGAAAACTCAAGCAAATAGTGAGGCAACTAAGTGGCCACACATTAATGAGCACAAGAGTACCACTATTATACATGTGTTCCTTATCATATCACTGACAGTTGCCATGCTGTACATTGGAAAATAGCTTTTATGGTGTCTTATGCTCTTACTTCATTTATATTTGGTTATTCACATCCATGAGCACAAGCCTTGGAAAGAAGATGCAGATAAACCAAAAGGCAAAGTGAATGAGAGTACAAAGGGTCAAGATGACAGTAATAAAGGAGAAAGAGTCAATCAATTAATAGAGAAAAGATTATAAAAGTCATTAAGGAGCAGCCAATTATTGAGGGAAATATACCAAATGAGGTGAGAGGTAGTCTTTATTAAATGAATAGTCACTTTCATTTTAAGAGGAAAATCAACAGGATAGGGACAATAATTTCTCAAGGGCTTCATATTCAAAGTTGCAATTAAATCCATGAATTTAAAGAAGGAAGTCATAGTATTTTAAGTAAAGATCTGCGTTGTGGAGTCAAGTTCAAAGGGTGACAATGGAAAAGAGGTTGCAAAGTTAGTATCCAACAAAAAGTTCAAATGTAGAGCATGCATAATAAAGCTTAGGAGGATGAATATAGACAAGAGCATGTGGTTAAGAGGGAAGATATTGTAGATAACTGTGCAAATTTAAAGGGGACAGTCCTTGCAAGGTCTCAAGGAACAAATGCCTTAAAGGACAGTCCATGGCATAGGAGGGAATTCCACATAAGTAGCATAATTAGAAGTAACACTCCTATACAGGGATGTTAGCATGATGAAAGAGTAGGAGAAATACAAGTTGGTAATGATAAATCTTCATAGATAGCCCAAAAATTGATGGTATTCATTTACAAGGGGTTACCAATGCTAAAGTTTTTAACTATGACATTGGAACAGGAGATGGAACTGCATTTTTATCACATCTAGGATGTCGAATTATGATATTCAAAACATCATATGTAGACCATGACACAACGTTAGCATTGGGTGCCTAAGATACAATAGAGAGACATCATAAGAAAGAGAAAGGAATCAATGATAGTTTTTTGCGAGCTTGTATGTAACCTTTTGACAGTCATGTTCAGGGGACTGTGTAGTCATAAAGTTGTTAGGAGCAGCCCATTATAGTGACAACATTTACCAAAAGCATCAAAGCCTTTTATCGATATGAATATAGTGTTTCTACTTGAACATGTCAATGAGAATATTCATCTTAGAAGATACACGGTAAAAAAATAGGTGAATGATTAATGAGCATCAAGTAGGGAATAAGGAAGATAGTCACTATGCAATGATGCAATCATGAGTTCTTAATAAGAAAACTTTCAAGTTTTGAAGGTTAGAACCATGGAATAAAGTGAATACAGTCCATTCACAACAAGAAAAAAGCATAAAACAAAGACAAGGAAAAAGTGAAGAGCAAGTTTATGCATATACAATCAAGGGACAACCATTTCATAGGGTAAACCCACAAAACTAGTTTACAATTCCAGTGAGGAAGGAAAATTGCAAAAATGCATTACAATATCGCTCTTAGTCTCCTCTTGCACCTAAAGATACTTGCGTACTCTCCTTCATGAGTTAGGATTCAATTGCCTCATAACCTTGTTGGGTGAAAATTATGTAATCTCCTTTAAATAGATTACAAAACCTTGATTTCAACCACAACTATGTGAGATACAATCTCTCCTCTCAGAAAGGGGAGGCACCCTTCTTACTGCTTATTGAAACTAAGGTAAAACTAATTAGATATTTACAATAACAATATGGGGTGTGTCACATTCATGATTCTCTCTTTTTTCAGAGAATATGTTTTACAATGGTTCATGGTTTTAAGTTCTTGATTCAATACAACTTCAAACTAAAAATAGAAGAAGTAATTCCAATATCCCTATCTTGTCAAAGCAAAGCCAGAGATACCAGCATGATAACGATAAATGATGAAATAAGAAAGAAAATCTCACAAAGGCACAAAGTCATTTTGTAGCTTTCAACAATGGATCCTTTGAGATATGTAACCAATGTTGTATTAGAAGCACAAATTATTCTAGATACTTCACAATAATTCCACGAAAAACATGAATAAATAAAAGCACAAAGTCTTGTAGAGAATTCACCAATAGTTATTCAATCAATATCACAAATTCAAATAAAGAGTGCAACACAAAGTTTACATAGATTTATTCAAATCCCTTCAGATCTTAGTTACTGATCACCACCAATTCGATCAAGCCATAAGATAATTGATTCCAAAAATAAAGTCTAGCATGCAACTTCACTTCTTTATTGATCAAATCTAGATTCACAAAGATGAACACAAATTTTCATGTATTTGCTTCAAAATGGGCAACACTTCATTGCAAAAGATAAAAGGTAACTTTACAAAAGAAATCCCTCATATTTATAAAAGAGAGGGAAGAGAAAATCTAGGAAAAGTAGATGATCAAATCTAGGAAAGTTAGGTGAGAAAATATAGGAGAAAATCACCTAACAAGTTGACTTATTCAAAAATGTTGTCCATCATTTTAGGAAAAAATCTCTATTTTTACATGTAATTACATCTTGGAAAAAGACATGTAATATGTCGAAAAATATTTACAAAATGTGTAAATGAAAGCATAGATTTATCTAACACTAGAGATAAGAAGTCTTTATGGTTCATTGCATTGGGCATGAAAGCCTTCACATTTCTTCTTGGTCTCTTGTATGAATGCCTCATCTTAGCCAACAGTGTAATCCGCAATGGTGTGAATTCTTGTGATTGATCTCCTAGTAGATGAGTGAATCTTCTTGCATCTATCAAGATACGTGTTGAGATTATCAAGAGAAATTTGTATGCCACAAATTTCATGCATGGAGGTCTTTAAAAATTTGGCATCCTCCACTTGCTTCATTACAACTTCTTTGTAGATCTGAGAAAGTTCACTGATCTGGAGGAAAGTATGGTTTTCATCAAGGAGCTTACCTAGTAATTCCTTAATTCTATTCTCTAGGATAACACGATGTCCTTCAACATCTTCAATAAGAGAATTGATCACTTGAATGTGGTTCTTGAGAAATTCTCTTACCTCCACATATTTATCTTTTGTCAGAAATTACCCCAACTTCCATCAACTTAATCAGCTTTTCCTCTTTCATTTGTGATCAAAATGAGAGGCATCTTTCTATTTCTTTTTTCTCTTGGGAAAGTATGCTTTCTTCTTTATCAAGCTCTAATTTTAGCTTGGATATCTGAGTGGTCTTCTCATTTGCAGTAGCTATGACTTGTGAACCATGTTCTATCATTTCATCAATGAAATTATACAACACCTTACCCTTGGAGGAAAACTTCTCTGACTTTTGTACTACTGGTTCCTCAAAGCTTACCATAGCCATAGGTTGTACATTCCCTGAACAGCTTGCAAGGTTCCTCAAAACACTACATAATGCTCAGCTTTCTCCTTGTACATATTCCTAGCCTATTCCATCTTGTTAAGCCTTCCTACTAATGCATCCAAGACAACTTGTGCATCTACCTTTGCACTTGCATTTTTCGATTTTCCAAGCTGGAATCTCATGATAGTTTAGTCCTCCATGTTCACATTACCTTACTCTTGCGGGGGTAGACCAATCTCCACAAACTTATGACCAATTTTTTCAACATGAAGCCTTGAATGAACTTTCACCTTTTTCTTCCCCTTGGCTTTGGGAGGATCTATCTCTTCAAGATCAAGCTCATCTGGGAAGATCATTTGTTTCTTTCACTTTGATACTTGAGAGATCTACCAAGGGGGAAGGGAGGAAGTATATGCTTCTTGACTTATAGTTAATTCTTGTGTTGCAACCACTTATGTAGAAATGATTGGTATTGTAACAATTAGGGTAGTATCTATCATGATTTCTCTAGTGGAATGAAAACCAAGTTGACTCTGTAAAGGCTCATTCATGAATTTTTCAAATTTAGCTTCTGAAGTGATATCAAAAGATGGAGACGACAAGCTTGGGATGGATGAGGGAGAGCTTGACAAGACCTCAATAATTTGTGAGTTTGCAGTTGTGGGAGGAGTGGCAAGGACGTGTTATGCCTTGCATAACCACCCCATTTTATTCTGGAACAAAATGGGTCCCCCCTTTTTTCTTTTCTTCCTTTGGCCTTTGGTTTTCTACCTTAGGTGTTTTCCTTTTCTATTCTGTCGGAGCTGGGTCCAGGTCTGAATATGAACTTAGAAAATTTTTCAAGTTTCTAGTTCGGCTTCGATCCTAGGTCAGACTCTGCTTTTCTCTCTCTTCTTTCTCAACCCTTTTTGTTGGTTTTTGTGTCCTATACCTTGGGTGTTTTCGGACCTGGGCGTCTTTTTCTGGTTTTTTTTGGCAGGACCAGAACTGGATCGAATTCCGAACATGGAAATCCTTCCAAGTTGTGTTTTCTTTTCCTTCCTCGATCCCGGTTTCACCGCTTTGGTTTTTCAGCCTTGTGCGTCTTTTTGTTTTGTTCTGGCTAACTCAGAACTGGAACTAAAACCGAACCTTGAAACTTAAAAAGTTTCTAGTTCGGGTTCTGTTCCGGTCCCGATTCCATGTGTTTCGTTCTTGCACTTTCCTTTTCTTCTTTTGTTTGGTCGGGGGGTTTTCCCTCCCCTTTCTCTTTCTTTTTCTTGTCCTTTCTTTGTCTTTTCGGATGACATCAGGGCTAGGTCCAAAACGAAATCTGAACCCAAAACATAAAAAGTTTCTGGTTCGGGTTTAGTCCTGATCCTGGTTCCGCTTTGTTCTTTTGTTTTGCCCCGGTTCTGATCGTTTGGTCGTGGGGTTTTCTTCTTCCTTTCCCCTTTTCTATTTTCGTTCTTTGGTCATCTCTTTGTATGTTGTCGGAGGCGGGGTCAGGATGGAACCCAAAACTGAAACTTTGAAGAAGTTTCAAATTCGGATTTGGTTCCGGCCCCACCCCCGTTGTGCTTCGCCCGAGATCAGTTTTTGCTCCGATCATGCCGACGTTTGTTTCCCTGTCCTTTGCGTTTTGGTTTTTGTTGCGGACCCTGAGCTGGGACGGGGTATGAACTAAAGTTATGATTATTTCCATGGCTCGTTCCCATCCCGACTCTGGTCCCATTTTCGATTTTTCTTTTGACCCCGCCCTTGTCAGTTTTAGGGCGAGGGATGTCGTTTCTCGGTCCTATTTTGTCCCGATCCCCGTTTTGCCGGGATTTGTCCAATTTTGCTTCTCATCTCGGTCCTGATTTGGTTCCGCCTCCGCCATTTTTTTTTAAAAGGAAAGTATGTTCCCATTTCAATTTTGGTTTTGCCTCCGCCAGAACTGTGTTTCTTTTGATAAAATTAAAGGCAGGATAAATAATGATATATTTTATTTACCTTTGGGAACTAATGGAGGAATCTGTTTTGCGGGATCGAGTTATATCTAAAGGTAGCTCTTGAGGAAGTTTCGCTAAAGGATCTGAGTTCAGCGTGATGTCTAGCCGAATGAATAAAGTCTTGCCAACCTGATAGGGTCCCGCCGACGTATTTTGTGCCTTCAGTAAAACATGTTGAGCGCGGTGTAACATCTTGCTGACTAGGCAAAGTCTCCCTGAAGTGAAGTGAGCTCTCGAGGAAAGGACACAAATTCGGTGTAGTGTCTCGACGAAGGGAGTTAGTCTCGTTGACAACTAGCAGAAGGATAGATCTGGAGCAAGAAAAGAGTCGAGGAAGAAAAGGGAAACCGTGAGTCATAATGCTAGCTGGTGTCTACTGACAGGGGTAGCTCGACATTAATGGTGATATTTTAGGGCATTCAAAGCGACTGTGCTGGAGGTCGAAGATGGACACAGAGGCATAGGAGTTAATACGGTAGCTACAAAAGATCTATAGATCGTTCCAGGAGGCAATCTTCACCAACATGGACAGCAGGGACTCGCATTTAATGTAGGACCAAATTTCTTCAAAATATTTGAACGTCGACCCTCTGGCAAGCGGCGGAGGATATTTTGTAAACCCTAGAAACAAGCGCTAACATTCTTTTCGAGAGGTGGTGTATATATGGAATTCTTGCCTCTTTGTAAAGGGGGTTAGAGGTTAGAGGTCAGAAGTAAAAAAAGAAGAAGTTAGCAGGAATAGAATAGATAGGTTTAGAGATAGATTTTGAAGAATAGGAATTTTCTGAAGGATAGAGGGGATGAAAGCTGCATCCTGTTTCTTTGTAAAGGGAGCTTCTTTTGTCTTCTTAGGATAGGAGTTAGATTTATCATAGAAAGAATGTATTTTTTTCCAGTTTCCTGAGTGTAGATGGAAGCAGTCTGAAGACACAAGTTTTCTATACACTGGTGATTGTGCCAGATTTGTAAATGTTGCTTATCGTCTAACTAACAGTAGAAGCAACTAGATTTGAATCTACTTCATATTGTGTTCCAGAATGGTATTTATCTTGAGTTAATCATTTGATTTTGAAAGGTTTCAAGGAACAAAGTCTTATTTTGTGTTTTGTTTAAGTGGTAACTTATAATCAGTTGTTGAAATCAGCACTGTGAATGAATGCAACTATGTTAATCACAAGTTAATTTTGTTTTTCAATTTTAGTTAGCAATTCCTTGAAAGGTAATAAGTCTGGTTAAGTTAGATGAAATATCATTCTTTTCAGTACCAAAACTCTAATCTATCTTTTCTATTTCTTTAAAAACCCCAGTTAAAGTAGGTTTAAATTCATGCTTGATCTTAGAACAATCCACAAGTCCAACACCAGCAAGCCCCTTGAATATTACTGTTGCATTGACCACTGAGTAACATCAACACAGTTGGGAACCAACTACAAAGACCTTAGGAGCTAAGACATCCATGTGTTGTCTTTCTCTTTCAGGAGAAGCAGAGTAGCAATATTCTATTTAACTGTTGTTGTGCAATTTGGAACTTCAACAGAGGCTAGCGCTAGAAGGGAAAATTGGATAACACTGGATTCTTCTCTCCAGAAAGGCCCCACAGAGTTCTTCAATCAACTCAAAATCCAACACCTTTCATAGAACTCAATACCCCAATAAGACACAAGAGTCATAAGCCTGGCTCAACCATCATACCACCCTTATCAGCTCCGCTCACTCCACCAGGATTTTCACCAATACCCCAGTGGGTACATATCAATCCACCATCACATCCATTTCAATTGTCATCATAGCTGGTTCAACCCATACAACAGTTGGCTCAACCACCACCACCACTGATATTCTTTCAGAATAATCCCTCTCCATTGGAAACTATTCCTGGAGGTTTTCATGATATTCCCAAGAACCCTGAGAAATTATGCCCCAAGTACATTCATGGTGAATCAAGGAGTGTTGAGGAGCACATACAAAATTTTAAGGATACTTGTACCAGGGCTTAGATAGCCCACCATGATGTAGTTTTTAGGTTATTCCCTTACTCCTTAGGGGATATGGCATACAATTGGTACCTTAATCTTCCTCAAGCTTCCATTCTGACCTGGACACACTTGGAAAATGCTTCCATTAATCAGTTTAGGGTTTATGTGGATCCAACTCTTTTATACCACCAATTTGCTACTATCAGGAAGGAGCCCTATGAATCCTTTCCCTTGTTCAATACCAGATTCCAACGAATGTATAGGAGATTGCAAGATCCCTATCTAGTCGCTGAGAACAGTGCCATTCAAGCTTACTTTAGAGTTATAGACCCCTTTGTAATCAAGGGAAACATAGATTTGTTAAAGGGGTTAGCACAATAACATCAAAATCCCAATGAAATAACAAAGTACAAAGGAAATAATATGAAAACAAAAGAAACAATGTTACCCTAAGTCCTCATCTTCCATGATTGACCTTTGTTACACCTCCTAGCTTGCAGTAAATAAAGATGCCCTCAGATTTCAAATGAGCAACTATGAAAAGTGCCTAAGCCCTATGCAAGTGTTGAAGGATTTGCATAAAAGAAAGTGACTTCACAATAAGCTAAATGACAAATGACTGTTAAAATGATAACCCTAAGTTGACAGAAAATAGACATGGACCAGAGAGAGAGAGACAAATAAGAACAAAATTGCCCTTTTATAAAAATTGCAATTCCGAATGTGTGGCCAGGATGAGAAGATGAAAAATACCCTAAAATCCATGGTTAAGATTGAATGTTGCAATACGAATTAGGGTTAGGTCATTTTAGGTGTCATTTGCCCCTCTTTGTCATAATGTTGCTTGTCACATTGTGACAAAGAAAATAAGTCCAAAATATGCCCCAGCGAGGGTACGGAGTATCATTGCACCCTCGGGAAATTTTCAAATTTTGGGTCAGCGCCAGAAAAATTTGCAAAGGGTCTCGATAAATCAATTTGATGATCAGAAAAACAAGCAGTGCGATGGGTTTCGGTTCGACATGTTTAAGCGACTTACGGGAGGTGCAGGTGTTGACTCAATTATTGACTTTGGTTAAAAAATACATTTTTGACCTTATAAATAGGTTGACAAAGGGGTAAAAGTCAATTCACTTTCACTATTCACTTTGCGAATCCGGAGAGCTCAGAGCAAAAGGCACAGCAGCGACGATGGTTATTCCAGTGTCAGAGCACCGCGGAGAGATCGTGAGGACCTTCAGACGGCCAGAGGGCTCAGAGCCGGCGGTATGTACCCTAATCCCACTTTGTCATTTTATCGTTTTACGCGTTATTTAATGCTTTCTAGGGTAGTCAACGAATGTGCCGCGACACATATGTGTTCGCGTAAGCTGCAATTGCTTTCGCGTTCGACACATTTGATGCGTCGCGACACAAGTGCCTAGAATAAACGTGCTGCACAGGTGGTTTGAGCCGCATTTGACAATTCGTGCGACGCAAGTGACTTTCTAAGTCGCAATTGACTGGTGGAATGCCGCAATCGTTAGTTTGAGACGCAATCGCCATGTGAAACGCCGCAATAGCTGTATTGCGACGCAATAGCGATGTTGAGATGCATTCGCTTTTTGAAGACACAAATGCGATTTCGAGTCGCAAGTGCTAAAGTGAGACACATTTGATGACTTGAACGACGCAATGGTGTTTTCGCGACGCAACTGCTTGGTTGCGACGCACTTGCCTGTTTTCTTAATGAAACTTGTTTTGATGTTTTCATGCCCTTAGTTGCTTTTCATGATGTTGTCAGTTGTCCAAAAAGTGCTAATGTAGTGTTCAGCTTTTTGCAGAGGCAACTTGCCCCTATCTACACGAGAGAGAGCAGACTGACCACTTTTCGGTTTGCCGATCAGTTGGGCCCGCGAGAGCGGCGACGATTGATGAGACTCGGCTTATTCTACGCTGCGTTCATGCCCACCATTCAGGTGAACAGGGGTTTGTTGATGGCGCTATGTGAGCGATGGCATTCCAAGACCTGTTCCTTCCACCTGCCGATAGGTGAGGCTACGATTACCTTGGAGGACGTCTACCGTATTCTTTGGATTCCTATTCGAGGGGAGCGGATCGTGTACGATCCACATCATGGTGAGCAGACCTTTCGGGCGTATTACTAGGATCAGGGTGCTGGACTCGGTATTCAGGGTTACAAAATCCATTGGGATTTCTTGGCGGAGCACTACAGTCGCTTTGATGTGTTCCTGGCGACTCTGATTGCTGGCATTTTGGTTCCTGACCGACGAGGACACGAATTTCTGATTGGTTGGGGGGACGTCCTAGTCGGCATGAGGCGAGACAGGACGGTTTACGCGTGGGGTCCTTGTCTGCTAGGGATGCTATATCACCAGCTTCACGATGTAGTATACAGGAGAGGAGAGAGCATCTCCTGTGGGACTACTCTGATGATGATCTGGGCATGGGAGCACATTGCCATATTCTGCCCTCCTATTGACAGACCAGAGCTTGCCGCGGGGATGCCCTATTCCTATTATTATGCCGGCGCATTACAGCAGACCCACATGGGTGAGACAGGGTGGTGGCGGCATCGGATCGATACCATGGTGACGTTCATCTGGAGGCCGTACATGGATTGTGAGGCATGGGATGATGAGGCCGATCATCTGAGCTTCTGCAGACAGTACAGGTACTTGATTGGTAGGATAGTACAGACATCCTTGATTATTGAGATGTACCTGCCGTAGCGTGTATTGAGACAGTTTGGCGAGCAACAGGATGTACCCGTGGGGACGATAGAGTATGCTAGATCTTCCCGAGAGTATGCATGGGGGTTGGCCATCCCAGTGGCATTTGCCACACAGTAGATAGACGGACTAGTAGCCTAGGCCTGGGGTTGGGGAGGCAGAGCAGCGGATCCAAGTACCACACCAGCTTATGACCTATGGTGGCAGGCACGCAGACCCGTGCCATTGATAGATCCTGCGGGCCAGCACCAGTTGACAGGCGGTCAGTGATTCCGTGAGTGCCACGAGCCAGGCGAGGGGGCAGAGGCAGAGATGGGGGCAGAGGCAGAGGCAGAGGTAGGGGCAGGGATGGAGATGGAGGGAGGGGTGGTGATGGAGGGAGGGACGGAGGCAGGGGTGGTGATGGAGATGGAGGGAGAGGTGGAGACGGAGGTCATGGTGGAGATGACGGTAGAGATGGCAGGAGGCGACGGCGGGACAGACAGGTACCAGGTCATAGGGTGCGACAGCGGGTGGCGAGGGTAGTGTTGGATGCTATCCCCGAGGTTGGTGAGGAGGGAGAGGATGAGGAGCTACCCAGATAGGAGGGAGAGGGTGAGGAGAGACAGGAGGAGGAGAGGGTGGTGGGTGGACAGGAGGATACGCCCGCGATGGAGGTGGAGATGGGAGAGCAGGAGATGGAGGTGGGAGAGCAGGAGGTGGAGGTGGGAGAGCAGCCTAGACAGGAGGAGGGAGTGGCAGGGCAGGATGATGATGATGATGATGATGAGGAGGAGGATGATGCCATAGGTGAGGCCGAGCGACTCCTGAGATGGCAGATGGTGGAGAGGGAGGAGGAGATACTGTCCACAGAGTTGCCACCAGATGCTACAGCTGATCAGAGAGTGGCCGATCTTCAGCAGAGATTAGACGCTAGCCTGGCACAGGCTAGGTCCCTACAGTCAGCACTGGAGGTAGCTCGTGTAGAGCGGGATCAGGCGGTGATCCGCCAGCAGGATGCGGCGCGATGGTGCACAGAGTTTGCGGCCCTATGCACAGGACCCACAGGGGACATGGCTCGGGAGCTTGCCAGGGTGAGCACCAGGTTGGGACAGTACATGACCCTCTATGAGCAGGCAGTGCCGCCAGAGCAGCGAGATACGACCTTGTCTCGATCACAGACGAGGACAGGCAGTGGGCACAGGTCGGGCAGTGGCAGTGGTACCAGGAGCCATACCAGTGTCGGAGGGTCGACTTCCACAGGACACACATCAGGCCACAGGTCACACCATTCCCGCAGGCATACTCCGAGTCATCATTCGGGGCACAGTCAGGGTTCTATTGGTTCAGCACAGAGGTCAGGGCAGGTACAGAAACCAGTTACAGATCCTTCTCAGAGTCCAGCCACAGTGACCTCACATGTATTCACTACTGTCACGATGATGCCCTCACTCGCAGTTCCAACAGTATCACAGACAGGGGCCGTTACTGGACCACCTATTGTTTCAACGCCCGTGACAGAGTTGCCTCCGCCACAGTCTTCTCCCCGAGGAGATGATGAGAGCCTTCCCTAGGGCATATTTGTATTGTGACACACTATATTATTTGAGCCTGTGAGCTCCATTTCCTTGACATTATCCTATGACATTGTATCTTTTGAGATGATTCTATATGATGATGCAGTTTTGATGCGGCCTATATGTGTTATGTGATGTTCTATGCATTATGTCTTATGACATGTATGATGCTTAATTTATGATGCCATTTATGTACTATGATGTCTATGTTGTGATTTTTGATGTCATGATGATGCAATGCTTATGTATATGATTATGTTACTGATGTGCATGATGTATTTATGTAAAAGATGCAATGATGATGATTATGTTAATGCAATGCTTGTGATTATGTATATGATGTAATGCCATGTATGATATTATTTAATACCATGGATGATGTATGTATGGACCTAATGCAATGGATATATTATGTATGCACTTATGTTCTTGGATGTCACAGGATATCATCGCAGGATGGACGAGAGAAGATGGCGGGACTGATGAGAGAAGATGATCAGACGCAAGAGGAGAAGACATGAGACCCATAAGAAGACACAAATCCTTCAAAACTTTACTGTAGGACTTTTAATATTTGTTGCTCTTTAATCATCATTGGGCAAACTGTTGTAATGGCCAACAAACACCATGATATGACATAGATCAAGGTGTGCAAGGTCGTACCATTACCTAAGATGAACAGTCACAGACAAGGATGATCATGACTCACACTAGGAGCGTGCTTGCCCCAGTCTTGTTGTCATAATCAACCACAAGCAGAAAAAGACAAGGACAACTCATGAAACGTCGCTGCTTCTCTAAATCCTGTTTCTAGGATCTCCTTGAGAAACTAGTGACATGATTGCCAAAATACAAAAATAAAGTCTCTATCATGATATGTCGTTGCTTTTCTAAATCCCCGAATCAGGACCTCGCTGAGAAGCTAGTAGTCATGCGTGTCAATTGTCATGCTACGTCGCTGCTTCTCTAAATCCTGCTTAGTGGGATCTCACTGAAAAACTAATAACATGATAAAGATGAAAAGACAACTGTCAAGTGTTTGCCAAGTGCATCTGGATATCCATTGTTCTGATGTCAAGATGCCATGTTTGATAATGTCGAGATGTCCCAATGTTTTAAATTTTTGAGGACCTTGAAAAATGTCGAGACTTGGTGAATTCAGGAAGGACTCATCCTGAATAATGCCGATGTCGGGGGGATTTGATCCCTAATGGTCGTAAAGGGGGCCCCCGAAATAATGACGATGCCTAGGAAGGACACGTCCTAAGGCATAAATGACAGAGTTGGTTCTTCAGAAGGACATATCTAAAGAATACTGATGTCATGAAGAGTGATCCTTAGATGTCAAGGGAATCACTCAAAGTGTTGAATGACGATGACGACGCCTGGGAAGGACACATCCTAAGGCGTAAATGACAAAGGTTATCTTTCAGAAGGACTCATCTGAAGATTAACCAAAATTTGACAGTTTGACTGGTGTATGATGATGATTTGACTTGTTTTGACCGAGGTTGACTTGTGTTGGGCTATATGCCGATATTGCCTTGATGACATGAGTGGTATGAGATTGTTATGCCGAATAGAATGATTGTTTTACTCTGTTTTAGGAGTTTTCCCCCATATGGAGAAATGATTGAAGACTACTGACGTGTGTGCCAGTGTAGGGCCATGAACCCTAATGGACTGACCTAGTGCGGCCTCGGGGGCTCATCGATAGATGGCCTTGCCTACGTCATACACTCAGAGACCTCGTAGTTCGACACGACCAATGACTTTGTCTTGATGACCAAAGATTGCGCCATTATTTAGTTTGACAAACCTAAAAGGACTAACCTAATGTCTCGGGGACTCAAGTATGAGTCTTGCCTACGTAACAAATGCGCAGAGACAACGTAGTTCGGACAAATGACAAAGACTGATTTGAGATGCTTGACTTTGACTAGAAATGACGATATGTCAGTGTTCTTCGAGTGGCCACATGATTTTGTTTGGTTTTCTTCAGGACGTTTTACGATTTTTAGATCTTTTTTCAGGCCATTTTGCAATGTTTTTGGTCTTTTTTTCAGGACTTTTTATGATGTTTTTGTCTTTTTTCAGGGCTTTTTATGATGTTTTTGTCTTTTTTCAGGGCTTTTTAAGGTGTTTTTGATCCTACGTGCCATCCACTGCAGTTGCATGATAAACATTTTGCCCCTAGTTAGGTCTAAGACTTAGCCATTTGCAAGGAACATGTACGGGATGTTGCTGACTTGCTAGACGGACATTTGTCAGAACATGATGTCAATCGGTCATCCACTGTGATAGGAAGGGTAGGATGTGATGGCGATTTGCGGAAATACCTTTCATCCTAGGCCAAGTTTAGACAAAGTGACAATAGATGGCAGAGCAATGATTGATTACGCATGGCGCCTGTTTGCCAGGTTTTCACCATGGTACTTATCCAAAGTGCCTGTTTGCCAGGTTTTCACTATTGAACGAATCATTTTTCTCTTTACTATTTTCATGATTTTTTGATTTTTTTGGTGTCACCAAGACGCCTGTTTGCTAGGTTTTCATCAAGGTAACGATTTTTTTTATCATTTTTCAATTTTTTTTGCATTTTAGGGCCTTCAGCTTTGTCCTCTGATGCTATGCGTAGAACTTTCAGAGGTGTAAACTGTTGACGGGCTCAGTCAACTGTTCCCCCTCTGGAGTTGCCAGTTGATATGCTCCAGAACCAAAAGAAGATATGATAATATATGGACCCAGCCAGTTTGGTTCAAATTTTCCTGGCTTTTCTCTGTCTGCTTGGTTCTTAGGGTTCTGTATGAGAACCAGGTCGCCAATGTCAAACCTTCTGACCATAACCTTTTTATTGTAGCTGCGACAAAGATGGTTTTGATATGCTTGGAGGTGATTCAGTGAGTTTTGTCTTCTTTCGTCCAACATTTCCAGCTCGTGCAAGCGTGATTGTCGGTACTCCTCATCATTAGTTAGACCCTTCAAAGAGACCCGTAGCGAAGGAATTTCGACCTCAATGGGTAAGATGGCTTCAGTGCCAAAGACCAGGGCGAATGGGGTAGCCCCTGTAGGCGTACGAATGCTAGTTCGGTAAGCCCACAGAGCAGGGTTAAGTTGTATGTGCCAATCGCGGCCAGCGTCATTGACAGTCTTTTTAAGAATCTTGACAATAGTTTTATTCGATGCCTCAGCTTGGCCGTTTCCTTGGGGGTAATATGGGGATGAAAAATGGTGTTGGATATGGAATCGCTCACATAACTCACGTACGTCTTGGTTTTTGAACGGACGTCCGTTGTCAGTGATGATGGATTGTGGAAGGCCGTACCGGCAAATGATGTAGTTGAGGATAAACTTTGATATTTGTTTGCCAGTAATATATGTCAATGGGATGGCTTCGATCCACTTTGTGAAATACTCAGTGGCGGTGATGATGAATTTATGGCCGTTGGATGAGGTTGGATGAATCTTACCCACGAGGTCGAGTCCCCATTGAGCGAAGGGCCACGGAGAAGTGATTGGCCGAAGTTCTTGTGCTGGAGCATGGACCAAATCACTATGAATCTGACACTTGCGACAAGTTCTGACATATTCGAGTGCATCTTTTTCCATTGTTGGCCAATAATACCCAAGTCTCGTTAGTTTCTTAGCCAGAGTAGGACCGCTCGAATGAGATCCGCATATACCGTCGTGCACTTCTCGTAAGGTCGTACATGCTTCGTCGGTGTCAAGACATCTAAGGAGGGTACTATCGAAACCACGGCGGTATAGGGTGTCACTGATGATGGCATACCTTGCGGATTTCCTAATGAAGGACTTTCTTTGGTTATTAGATAGGTTTGGTGGAAGGGTTTGAGTCTTTAGGTAGTCATAAATGTCCTGATACCAAGGAGAGTTGGGACCAACAAGTTCGCAAACCATTTCTGATCTGGGATATCATATGCCGGTATCAATAGTTGTTCTACTAGGAACTCAAATTGTGACACATTTTTAGGGATGTCCAAGAGAGAACTAATAGTAGCCATTGCGTCCGCTGCCTTATTCTGTGCCCTGGGGATTTGTTCAAAGGACACTAATTGGAAGTATGTTAGGAAATTGTCCACCATCCTCTTGTAAGGAAGCAACTTTTCATCCTTTGTTTCATAGTCGCCATTTACTTGGTTGATTATTAGCTGGGAGTCTCCGAATACAAGCAATGTTTGAATTTTCCATTTGATTGCCAACTTGAGACCTGTAACTAGTGCTTCGTATTCGGAAATGTTATTTGTACAAGGGAAAGCGATTCGAAATGACTTAGGAATTGAATCCCCTTGTGGTGTGATGAACAAGATTCCAACACCTGAGCCATGACCAGTGTGTGACCCATCAAAATACAGCTTCCATGGTGTTGCAGGTTCCGTATGAAAAATGGACTCGTCAGGAAAATCAGTTACCAATGGATGAGAGACTTGGATTGGTGCATCTGCCAGTTGATCTGCTATTACTTGCCCTTTTATTGCCTTGCGTTCAACATACTGTATGTCGTACTCACTTAGGATCATGACCCATTTTTCCAATCGGCCTGTTAATGCTGCTCGACTTAATAGGTATTTCAATGGGTCAATCTTGGCAACCAGTTGTGTCTGATGATTGAGCATATAATGCCTTAGTTTTTGGGCTGCAAAGACAACTGTGAGGCATGCACGTTCAATGTATGTGTAATTCAGCTCATAACCTATCAGTGTGCGGCTGATGTAGTAGATTGCTCTTTCTTTCCCTTCATGATCATTTTGGGCCAGTAATGCCCCCAGTGCTGAACTAGTGGTCGAGATGTATAGAATTAATGGCTTTCCATGAATAGGCGACATGAGGACTGGTGTTGATAGAAGGTAATCTTTGATTTGTTGGAAGGCCTGTTGACATTTATCTGTCCATACAAAGGGGATACCTTTGCGCAACAGGTACTGGAATGGGTGGCACTTATCTACCAATTGGGCTATGAAACGACGAATAGATTGTACTCTGCCTTGCAGAGTTCGGAGTTCACTGATCCCTCTGGGTGGAGGCATGTCGATGATTGCCTTGACCTTTGCCGGATCAACTTCTATGCCTCGTCGGGAAACTATGTACCCCAACAGTTTTCCTGATGTGACCCCAAAAACACACTTCTTAGGGTTTAGTCAAACTTTGTACTCTTCCAATCTCTTGAAAATTTTGTCGAGTACCTTCAAATGATCCTTCCTAGTTGTTGATTTGGCCAATAGGTCATCTACATAGTCTTCCATTATATTGTGCATCATATCATGGAAGATGCATTAGTCATAATAGCCTTTGTTATGTAGCTTTGCATTTTGAGGCAGAAGGGCATGGCGTTCCAATATATTGCGGGCATGTGAATCTTGTTTGTGTTGATCCTCGGGAGCAATGGATTTGATTATAGCAGAGAGAAACCATCCGCGAGGGGATAGCATCATCACAGATTAGATGGAGCTATGATGATGTCAATGTTGGGCAGAAGTATCCTTTGGACATGCTTTGTTGAGTCACGGGAAATGCTGTACATGCAGAATTAGTCCATTTGGATTTAATGTCACCCGACGCAGGTTGGAAATCCATTCGGCATAATCTATAGACCTTATGAATCTGGCATCCAGTAATTTCTTTAACTCGGCCTTGACCAATAGAGCAACTTGAGGGTGCATTTTGCGCAACTTCTGCTTGACTGGTTTAGCATTGGGTACTAGTGGCAGATGATGTAGAACCAGTTTGGGGTCCAATCCTGGCATGTCAGTGTAGGACCATGCAAATTTTATTTTTCGTTCTGCAAAGAATTTATGAAATTCCGGTTTCTCTTCATCTGTCAATGATGCGGCAAATAGGACCATCTTGGGGTCCTCTGCAGTTGAAATGTTATCTTCTATGGTGTCCTCAATAAGCATGGCTGATTTCTCCTGTTGCACAGGGAGAAAGTCCAGTCCTCCATCTTTGGGCGCCTCAGAGAGGTTTTCACCTGCAGATATGTCCTTTGTTTTTACTATTTTATCGTCAAGAGGTGCCTTTCGGTTTTCACCTAGAGACGTTTCGTTTTTTACTTTATTTTTACTTTTGCGACTAGAGAATTTGGGTGATCTCTCTAAGCGGAAGTATACCATGCAATCTAAATCAATGGAAAATCTGATTTATAGTCCCCGCTGGGTATGCCTTCGTAATCCCATGAATTGATTGCTTCATCATTTTGGAATGTCGAGCGGTCCTTGTTGGTCCCAATCGACTAGTTCAGGGTAAATTAAAGAGATGCCATCGTCAAGGCTAGTGAACTGAGGTGAGGATGCAGACAACATGCAGATGGATTCAGTAATGTTGTAGATGAGGTTATCATCATCCAACTCGACATCGGACTCTATCCAGTATTCTCCTTCACTAGTGTCATATTCGTTGTCATAATAAGGAGTGAAGGTTTTAGAGCCCTGGCTATCAATATCCTCTGACATTTCGGATAGATTAGACAGAGGGGGGTCAGAGGATGGTTGTTGTGTGTCATGGGAAGCGGTAGTAGGATTTTGACTATTTGGTGCCTGCTCAATTTTGAAGGTTTTCCAAAATCGTTGTTCAGAGGTCAGTTCCCCTGGTTCGACAAACAAATCATCAAGACAACAGTCACTTAGGGATCGTTCGGAGCCAAATTCCCACTCGTGGGAATCTGTTTCGCTTAGGGTTTCCCTAGTAGTCTCGACACTTTTCAAAGCATGTATTCGCGTATTTGAAAGTATAGAGGTACGTCGATCGTCATTGTTGAGTGATCCAAACCCTAAACCAAGATACTTCAGAATTTGAAAAACTTCTATGGGTTCCCTTCGACCAGTTTTATTTTTTCCCAGGCCACTAGTACCATCGTAGCCTTTAGCCTTCATGAAGTCATAACCTTTGCCATATACTTGAACTGGTAGTGGGGGTAATGTGACCGTATCCTTATAGATCCACCCTGTGATGTCAGCAAGGTCTTCCTCACTCATATCTCCCCACTTGATAAAAATTGTATTCGGTGGAACTTTAAAGGTTTCCTGAGGTTCCATTCTGAAACATGGCCGACCATAGTCCTTGGGAGATCTAGGAATTGTTGCTATGCTGTATGCTGTGTGCAGTTTGAATTCTCCGCAGCCAAGGTCCTGGATTTTGATAGTTGATTCAGTCTGAGTGTTGGTGGAAGGTGGTGATATGTCAGAAGACGTGGATGGAGCGGATGTGGAAGGGTCGATGTCCTTGGATGATGAGGAGCCAGGTGCTTCTCGGTTAATAGGTACTCAGTTTTCGGAGATACCCCTTAAATTGGTACAATATTGGAAGGGTCGGGGTCTCCGTATATGGTGACTTCTGTACCGTCAAAAGGGAACTTGAGGCATTGGTGGTATGTTGATGGAACGGCCTTTAAAGCGTGGATCCATGGACGGCCAAGTAAAATGTTATATGGTAGTTCCAAATCCAGGACCTGGCAGGTGGTGTCTACAATGATCGGTCCCACTCTGATAGGGAGAGAGATAACACCCCTTGAAGAGCGTTCCTCGTCATCGTATGCTTTGATCACTATGCTTTTCGTTGGGTCTACGCACGCATCAGAGAATCCAAGAGCCTTAACCAACTTGAGAGAGCATATATTCAAGCCTGCTCCGCCATCTATTAAAACCCGCCGAACTTTGTGCTTGTGGACAAAAACTTCTATGTGTAATGTGTCATTGTGGTTGGTTTTAGATGATGAGTAATCTTGATCCGAGAAGGTGACATGGTGCGGTGTGGTGAGATACCCCACCATAGTTTCAAACTGATTGACATCGATGTCCTTCGGGACCGACGACTCTAGGAGAGTTTTATCTAGGATTTCTTTGTGTGCAGGAGAGATACGAAGCAACTCAAGGATAGATATTTGCGCGGGAGTCTTTCCTAGTTGGTCAATTAGGTTGAACTGACTTTTGGGTTTCCACTATTGTGGGGTTGAGACAGGTTTTGGCTGTTTAGCAGGTTGTGGTTGTTCAGTTGACGGGCCCGGTATAGAGATCTTGGTTTGTCTAGGGGGAGGTGGACCAGCTATAGTGACCTTGCCACTTCGCGTAGTAGCATTACACTGTGGTGCTCTCTTGATCGTGATGGTATTGATGTACCCATCGTCAATTTTGACATTATTTATTATTGGTCCACTAGAATAATCGTACTTGGCTCGGGCGAAGTTAGCTTGGTTGTGTGGACTTGAAGTGGAAGCATTATGAGAATCATGATCCTGCAGTGGATTCTTGTGGATAGTATGATCCGAGTTGGAGGTGAATTGCGATCCACCTACCTCGATGGTGCGATTGTCAATGAGGTCTTGGATTATGTTTTTCAGTTGTCGGCAGTTGGAGGTTGTATTCCCTTTGACTTGATGGTATTCGCAATGTGCATTGTCATTCCACCATGCTGGTTTGAACTGTCCTGGGTCATATGGTTTTATTTCTGGAAGTGTGATGACCCCATGTTGGATACATTTCTTAAGGACTTCTTCAATGGGTTCACCCAAATGAGTATATGTGTGACCCCTAGGGAATTGTCTCATCTGATGATATTGGCCCTGATTGTTTTGACCATTTTGACTGTTTGAAGAAGTATTGGGAGGAGGTGTTAATGTCGTTGTTGGTCTATTTTGTTGTGGAACCCCTTTTAGGGCCAATATAGGACCTACAGTGTTTGCAGTCTTGGCATCAACGACACCATCATTTGTGACATGCTTATTCTTAACCCAATATTTTTTTTTGTCCGCGGGTGGGTTGGTGTTTGTGTTTTTGGAACCATATCTCAATTCTCCCTTTGCGATAAGGGCTTTCTCAATTTGGACCCCCTTTTCGATCAATTCTGTAAAGTTTGTGCAACAATGTATTTGCAGTGCGAATTTGAGGGGTCCTAGAAGTGTTTGGACAAACATGTCAACTTTTTCCCTTTCGGGGATGTCAATGTGACATCGACTAGCGAGACTTCTCCATTTTTGAAAGAACGGGATGAATGTCTCACCCGACTCTTCTTGTGTGAGATTGCACAAGCTAGTGATAGAGGTGTCTATGTCAATGTTGTATGCGTAATTTCTTATGAACTTTTGTTTAAGCTCATCC
>VDFB02382538.1:0-23217 GCA_007258455.2 Sequoia sempervirens
TATACCCTTTTGAAGAAGATTCTTTCCTCTAGTGCACCATTTATTTTGTCAAAATTTTAATTTATTTTGTATTTTTTTTAAAATTTCTAATGAGTCTCATTTTTATTTTAACAACCTATTTACATTATTTGAAATAAAAAAATATATTAAAACTAATCAAAATATTAAAAAATATATATATTTGGATTCTTCACTTCGAGCTCTATAAAAGGATATTTTAATTTAAAAAAAAAAATCATTTCAAATAAAAAAATTATGTTAAAGTGGATTTTTTTTAGAAATTCCTTAAAAAAGATAAGGTGGCTGACAAGGATGCCACACAGATATTTTTCAAATATATTTTACTTCTCCATTTATATATTATTTACCATTAAATTTTTATGTTTTAGATTTTTGAAATATTGTTATTCTTTCTTTAGCTAATCTTGTTTTACTTCTCCTTTTATCATATTATTTACCATTAATTTTTATGTTACAAATTCTTGAAATCAATTGTTCGACTTTCACATTGTTATGCCCTATTTAGTTAATTTTATTTTGCTTCTCCTTTTATCCTATTGTTTACCATTAAATTTTTATGTTGTAGATTCTTGAAATCAACTAAACAACTCTCACATTGTTATGCTCTCTTAACTTAATTTTATTTTTCTTCTCCTTTTATACTATTGTTTACCATTAAATCAACTATAATTTTGATAAATTTTATGTTGGAAATAGGAATAGAAACATTAATGAACAAAATGGTTACATGGAAAATAATAACATGAGGCTATTTGAATGATATAGGTAAATAAAGACAAGTCACTCATTTTATAAAACATACAACTTTGATGCATTATTTGTATAATCCAAAATTTTGATAAACTTATATTAATGATTATTTTGGCTTTCATATGATCATAATAGTCAATTTAACTCAATGACATCTCTTATATTGTAAAAATTATTAAAAATATGTAATTAAATTTATATTATAAATATCTTTTTTGTTATAACATAAAACAAGACACTAATATTTAAAAAATAATTCATAATCCATACAATTTTTTTAAAAATAAATTGTCTTTTATAATTCCTCTTTATTTGAAACCTAAATTTCCTTTCCATTGTTCTTCTATATTCAATACATTTTATTTGTTTATTTCAAACAGGTATAAAATAAAATTTTATCCTACTTTCAATTAAAAATTAATGCATTTAAGCAATTTTAAAAAAGTAAAATGTTACAGTTTTTCTACTGCTTCCACTGAGGATATTTTTGAAATGACAAATTATCATGCATTAATTTTGATGCTTTCAACTGTGTGTGTATTTTTCTATAGTAAGTAGCTATAGCTCAGATAAGGTAAAGTAATTGCATTCAACACCCACCAAGGTTGTAGACAACAACTCCTCATCGATGATTCTTGATTTATTGACAAGGCTTTCCATCATTTTTATGGTGCTTATCATTCTCCTCCATTTCCTTAGAATGACTAGAGAAGCCTTCACAACATATCAGAACCACTGTCCTTTGCCACCTATAGTAGTTGGCAATGCGTCCTTAATGAAAATGACGATTTGGTGTAAATGTGGAGCACTGCTTTCTTTTGGAAAGCCATTTTCAAGAAATGGATGATTAATCTATATCAATAGAATTTTGTTTATGTACCAAAAAACAACAAATTAAAATGTTTTTTGTGAACATTTACATTTTCTTACTTCACAATAGCTGGGATCAAGGATCGATTAAAAGTAGTAACTAAGCTCCTCAACATGGAAGATCACATAAAAGTGGTTTTTATGTTTTAAATTTCAAATGATGCAAAACAATGCAATGTATAGCTCTTGATTAAGTTTATTGCTATAATTTTTCATTTTAAAAAAAAATGTTTAAATATTATTTTTATAAATTTAAGAGTAGATTTTGAATTACTGAAATTTCAAGAAAAAGTGACGTTGAGTTGACATCAAGAAAAAAATAGAAAACAATTTTATTTTTCCCTATTTTTTTTCTTAAATAGATAACTTCAAAATCTAGTGCATGGAAAAAAAATTAAAAGTTTTGATAAATATTTTCTTCGTGGGTATGTGTAGGATCATGATGGGCCAAAAAGTGGCGATATGATGGGTATATGGTTGACAACTTTTTTTACCCAAAATTGATAGAATAAAGGAGTTTTAGAAGGATAAAGGTTTCTAATATAATTAACCTTTACTTTAATTTAATAAATAATTCTTATTTACATTTCTATTTGAGATTAAAACTAAAATCGATTGATAAGTGATTGAAAAAATTCTATAAGCTTTCAAATGATATCACATGTTTTGAATCCGAAACATCGTCATTCTATACTTTACATACTATAGGATTAATTTTTTTTTAATTTCATGAAGTTTTGACCAAGTTAAAGGTGGTTAGACACAAGTTTTTATATTTTTTAAAAGTTGTAATAAAATTCATAATTTATTATTTACTTGGAAAAAAATTACAAAATAATATGAATCACATCGGGGCATAAGTCTTCTACTTATGTCTAAAATATTATAAAAAAATATTATCATTTTATTATGGTTAGGGTGGTCAGATAGACACCTATTTCTTATTCTTTCCCTGAAATTTAAGTACCACTACATTGAAATTTCAAATTTTCACAAATAGTTTTAAAAAAACCTAGTAGTTTAGAAACTACATTGATTTACTCTGATTCTATTCTTACATATTTTGGAAATAATATAGATAGCTTATTTAGAGATTTTTTTATGTCAAGTTGCTAGCTTTGATTTTTTGAATTTTGTAAGCACTTAGGGGCTTGTTTTTCTATGATGATGATCCACCTTTTATACCCTAAGTAATAATGTTTAAAGTTAAATGTGCCAAAAGATTTGATAGTTTTCATTTGACTTCCATTATTATTACTTTTATTATTTTCAAAAAAATAATTATACCTTTTAAAGAGGTATCCTCTATTTTTCATTTATTTTCATATTTTTAATATGTTTTAGTATTTTTTTAATTTCTAATCAATCTCATTTTTATTTTAACAACCTACTTGCATTATTTAAAAAATATATATATATTAAGACTAATCAAAACATCCAAAAAATTATATATTTAGATTCTTGACTCTGAGCTCTACAAAGGGTATTTTAATTTTTTGAAAAAAATCATTCTAAATAAAAATATTATATTAGAATGATTTTTTTTAGAAATTCCTTTGAAAAGATGGTGTGACAAAGGATGCCACCACGGATATTTTCAAATATATTTTGCTTCTCCATTTATATTATTTAGCATTAAATTTTTATGTTGTAGATTTTGAAATCAACTTTTGACTCTCATATTGTTATTCTTTCTCGAGTTAATCTTATTTTACTTCTACCATTAATTTTTATTTACAGATTCTTGAAATCAATTGTTTGACTTTCACATTGTTTTTGATAAAATAAGCTACATTTACTAGGTGTAATACCCATTACACAATGATCCCGAAGGCCAAAAAGAGACCACATTCAATAAAACATCATAGAGTCGAGACCAAAAACAACAAAAACCAAAAAGATAACAAATTCAACACACAAACAACAGAGACTGAGCACAGACACACATACCAACCCACTAATTGGCAATACCTTCCCATTTTTGCATGAGGAGATTTAAAACATTATCCCTGACCCAATTAGGACTTTCACATTGTTATGCCCTACTTAGTTAATTTTATTTTTCTTCTCATATTATTCTATTGTTTACCATTAAATTTTTATGTTGTAGATTCTTGAAATCAACTATACAACTCTCAAATTGTTATGTTCTCTTTACTTAATTTTATTTTTCTTCTCCTTTTATCCTACTGTTTACCATTAAATCAACTATAACTTTGATAAATTTTATGTTGGAAATAGGAATAGAAACATCAATGAACACAATGGTTACCCAAAAAATAATAACATAAGGCTATCCGAATGATGTAGGTAAATAAAGACAAGTCACTTATTTTATAGAACATACAATTTTGATGCATTAGTTATATGATCCAAAATTTTGGTAAACTTATATTAATGATTATTTTGGATCCCATATGATCATAATAGTCAATTTAATTCAATCATATCTCTTAGATTGTAAAAATTATTAAAAATATGTAATTAAATTTATATAAATATGTAACGCCCGTTGTGCAAACCCCAAAGGACAAAACAATGCATACATTTTTTTTTTAATAATACAAAGTAAACATATAATGAAACATTAAAACATATTTACATTGCACGATAACATCATAAACATCTAAGTCCCTTGGGGCACGCGAGGTCACATCGCATAAAACCAACTTATAACGAAAGATTACAGATAAAGCTAAATAACATAACTAATATTTACATCCATCATAGACATTAAAATAACCATTTACAAAAGATAACATACATATATTCATAAGCATAAGTATAAATACAACACATGATACAACCCATAATAAATCTCATAAATCATGAATGGTTACAAGGGTACATTTACAATACATCATCTTTTAATACATTACAAGTTCACAATATATGAGATACAATAAAACCTCCCATACATGTGGGATAAATACATAATACAAAGAATGTCTGAAATACAAGATGAATATCTCGTACAAGCTCCATCTGAAAGATACCATGAAGAACGAACGTTGATGGGGAACCCAACGGGTGCGGAGCACGTTCTACCCAACCACGTGGGTTTTAGAAAAACCCACCCCCCATGCTCAGAGGTGAAAAGGAAGTGACTGCGACCAAGAATTCTACAAGACTAACACCAATAAAGAATATCATAGTAACAATAACTCTAATAGCAACAACAAAAGATTACATAGATCATAAACGACAACAATCAAGATCCAATCATAATATACACAAAGCCATAAAACATATCATAAATAAACCGAAGGAAACAACCATTAGCCACTTGCCAAGTAAATCCAAAACAATAGTCATAACACACTTCCAGAGGCAACCAAGAAAACAAGCATAAGGGAAACTAGTGGAGAGTGTCATCGCATAGCCTACATGGGTTATCCTGGCCCTTCCTCCAACATGAGGTGCCGACCCCCATCTATGGTTATTCTGGCCCTTCCTCCTACTTGAGGCGTTGACCCCATAGGGTAACTCATGTGGAGCCGTTAACCTCTCCTGAGGATGAGGTAACGACTTTTCCAACCATGACCTTCTCAGTCTACCATTAGTCTGTGATAGCCCTAATGGATAGAGGAGGTATCCAAGATTATCTTATTATGTTATTACTACCCATCCCCTTAAGTTCTATTATTAGGTTTTCACTTGTTATTCTAACTCTTACGTGGGTTATCCTGAGCCCTTCCTCCTTTTGAGGTGCCGACCCCCACGAAGAGCCACTCTCCCTGGAGACCCCAAAACATAATAAAAAAATCAAGGGTTGTTCCATAAAGAACAAAGCATTAAATCTCAACCAGGTTTTAAAATAATGATACCAAATAACTTGCCACATCAAGAGCACTTGAAAAGAGAGCATCAATTAACAATGAAATCAAACCTCTGGAAGCCTAAGGTACACGATATCCCTAAATGGGTTCCTAAACCAAACTGGGTTCCCACACTGAACAAGTCAAAATGATAACATAATGATAAGGAAAAATAACCAACTCAATCTAACAAGATTCTATAATGCAAGTAACATAACAATATCCACAATTTGATTTATTTCATTCGCAATTATCTAATAAGACTTATTTCCCAATTCAATGAAATGATTTTGAATATAACATTTTGATAATAATTCTGTTATGAATACAATTCGACTATTTCCAAGAATAAAATTGCAGTCATATTCATAATTTATATTTATAAGAGAAATCAATATGTTTTTATAAATGAAACAAATCTATATAAACATTTTGTTTATTTTTATTTATATATATATATATATATATTTATATAATTTTTTTTTAACTAATTATTCTAGCCTCATCAATTATTTTTCTGATATAAAATATTCCAAAACAAAAAAAACATATAATAATATAAATATAAATATATATATTTATATATATTAACATATATTAATAGACATATAAATATATATATATATATATTATATATATAAATTTTTTTTTAAATGAGATCCTGCCGTACGCGGACTGCGCACAACAGTCCCTATGAGTGATGTGGGCAGCCTAGCGTGGCCCACTGGGAAGAGGGGGAGGGTAGGACCAACACCGTCCCTTCCCTTCAACCCAAAAAAAATAATAATATTTTTTTTGTTTAAATAAACGCCGATACAAAATAAATTCAGCCCAAAGCCCTCAAATACAGTCGGCCCAACACAAGTTTGAAATGAATAAAATATATAAATACATATATATATATTTATATATATATATACTATATATATATTCTTTTCAACAGTATATTCACAGTATATATTAAAAAAAATAACATTTACTTCAGAGGGGAAATAATTTTTTTTTTCATAACAAATCATAGAATACTGGACATTTTCAGAAACCCAAGTAAATTTCTTTCATTTGTTGCTACTTAGAAGATTTCTAAAACCCCATAAGATTTCTTTTCTTTTACAGAATAACATTATTTATTTTTACTGATTTAGAGAAAACAAAAGGAAAGAACGAAACCTGGAGTCCTACGCTTGCTGAAGAATTGACGAAGCTTTTCTTGAATTCCAAACAGCCTTTTCGATGAGCTCCCCTTTCTTCCTTTAGAACTTCACCCGATTTCCTTGATCAATTTTCTAATCTAATATTTTAATTTAGAAGAGCCTCCCCTCCAAAACAATGAAAGAGTGAAACAATTAAACAGAGAAAACCAGAGAGGATCCAATTTTTTCTAGAACTCATATTTTGAAACTTCTGTCAATTTTCTCGTGAATGAAAATCTCTCAATTTTTCTATTAAATAAAAAGATATCTTCTTTTTTGAAAACTCCATAAATCAAAATTAAAAGAAGTTTTCTATTTCATTACCAGCTTTTCAGCCAAAAACTTAACATTCATTGGTCATTTTCTTCTTTTCTTTCTTTTTTTCTATTCAAACAACACTTTTTGTTTCAAATTTTGATTTTGCAAATTATACTTGCAATTCACACAATTTTAACTTATTTAATTATTTTATTCCATTAATTATCCTCAACATGCTATTTTAATTAAATTATCAAAATACCAATTTTAAATAATTTAATCTACACCTTTTCAATTTATTTATCCTTAATAAATTGCATGGCTTTTAATTTAAGACTTATATTTTAATGTAAACTATTCCAATGCTATTATTAACATTTATTATAATCATTTAATTATTTAAATGACATCATACTACACACCAACGTAAAATAATATCAAAAGTACACTCATACAAAACCACTATTATAAAATGCAAAAATGACAAAGGTCAAAGACGCACAATACCACTAAACATAAGATGGGTTGACAAACTTGGGACGGGGTGACTTCCTTGTCATCTCTGTTTCAACTTCATACCCGTTGGGTTAATTTGATGCTCGCCCTGTCCTGCCAAAGTAGGTGGAGTCGAGACTTTGTTCTTACAATTCCTACATACAAACAAGGTGTGTACAACATGTATATATATAGATATATATATAATCAAAACATCACATTGTGAGAAGGAATTGTAGTGTAGCAGGGCACTCGCAAACGAGTGGTGCTACACTATCCCCTCACCAAAACTATAATAACAATTACAACATCAAATATAAAGTACATTGCTAAACTAAACTGATCACATCATATCATCATAAAATGATTACTAATGCACTGCACCACAATATACTACTGAAATCAAATTAAACATCACCCAACCAAATGTAACCATAATGTCATATCATAATATCCATGTCATCAAATAAAGTAGCATAATCATCAAGCAGTCTAAACTATCCAATCCACCAATCCAAACAATAAACAGTAACTATCAAAGTCTCAAGGTATCAAGCAAAAACCACATAAAATATCAAGTCCAAACAACAACATGAGGGGTATTACAAAATATCTTTTTTATTATAACATAAAACAAGACACTAATATTTAAAAAATAATTCCTAATCTATGCAATTTTTTTTTTAAATTTGACTTTTATAATTCCTATTTATTTCAAATCTAAATTTCCTTTCCAATGTTCTTATATATTCAATACATTTTATTTGTTTATTTCAAACAAGTATAACATATTTTTTTATCCTACTTTCAATTAAAAATTAATGCATTTAAGTAGTTTTAACAAAGTAAAATGTTACAATTTTTCTACCGCTTCCACTGAGGATATTTTTGAAATGGCAAATGATCATGCATTCATTTTGGTGCTTTTGACAATGTGTTTATTTTCTGTACTGAGCAGCTACAACTCAAACAAGGTAAAGTCACTACATTCAACACCCACCAATGCCGCAGACAACAACTCCTCATCGGTGATTCTTGATTTATTGACAAGGATTTCTATCATTTTTATGGTGCTTATCATTCTCCTCCATTTCCTTAGAATTACTAGAGAAGCCTTCACAACATATCAAAATCACTGTCCTCTACCACCTGGCAATGCGTCCTCAAAGAAAATGAAGATTTAGTGTAAACATGGAGTGCTGCTTTCTTTTTGAAAGCCATTTTTAAGAAATGGATGATTAGTCCATATTAGTAGAATTTTGTTTATGTATCAAAAAAAACAACAAAGTAAAATGTTGTTTGTGAACATTTACATTTTCTTACTTCACAATAGTTGGGATCAAGGATCAATTAAAAGTAGTAACTGAGATCCTCAACATGGAAGATCACTCATCAGTTTTTATCATTCTTTGGAGCTTAGGTGGCATTGGAAATTCAACTATTACACAAGTTATTATCTTCACAATAGATAGAGATAGTTATAACTATGCCAAAATATAATTAGATTTGAATTTTGAAAAAAAACTATAAAGAAATGCAACAATTTTTTTTGAATGATACCTTTCCAAGTTATATGGGTGGAAGGAAAATAGATTTGAGAGATGATGTAGATGGTAGGGATCACATAAAAAAGGTTGAGTCAATGCAGGATCATGGGGGCCCAAACTGGGCCCTTAAGTGGCAATGAAAATTCTGAAAAACAGAGTTAGGAAACTTGACATAAAAAAATGAATAAGTTATTAACATAATTTGAAAATATGTAAGAACAAAATTTGTAGCAAATTGAATGTAGTTTCTAAGATATTGTAAAAAAATGAAATTTCAATGCAATAATACTATTTTTTAAATTTTTTTTAAAGCAAGTGTATGTCTGACTAACCTAAGTACAAGAAAAAATAATAGATTTTTTTTTAACTTTTAATATAAGTAGAGGACACATTCCTTGATGTGCCACATTTTTTTTGTATTTTTTTTGCAAGTAAATAATTAGTTATGAATTTTTTATTAAAAGTTTTTAAAATATTAAAACATGTTTGTCTGACCACCTTAACTTGGTCAAAAATTTATGAAATTCATTTTTTTTAATCCTATAGTATGAGCAACATAAACTGTGACATCTTTTGGATTCAAAAAATGTGAAATCATTTAAGAATTATAGATGTTTTTCAATCAATAGGACATTATTCAGAATGTATGTAGAAAATTAATAATAATTATCTATTTAATTCCAAATAAGACATATCTTATATTTTTGGAAAGCTAACAATTTTTTCAATAAACCTTTTTTATTTCATAAAATTCAGATATAAAAAAGTCATTAGCCACTTTTTTGTCATATCGCCACTTTTTGGACCCCCATGATCCTACACTCACCCGACTGCTAAAAGTGAAATAAATAAGCTTGCATTATTATTTATTGATAATGCATTGAATTTTATAGACGGGGAGAAAATTTTATGGGAAGACTTGCAAGGTCTTCTAAAGGGTAGCAAAATACTTGTTACAACTAGAATTTTGAATGTCATAGATGTGCTTTAGGATTGTGGTCTTCAATGTAAGAAGTATCCTATCAAACTCTCTCACATGATCACATCATGAAACTTATGTGTTAAGTCCCTACAAGTGGTGATTTTGTTGGTATAAAAGATGATTTAGAAGAGATTGACAAGATTTGCAATGAGATTCTATTGGTTCTTGAACTTGTTGGTGTTTATTTGTACAAGATAAATTATGATTTAGAACGTTGCACACTGATAGTTTAAAATTTATAGAAAGGAGAGATACTGAAAGAATACGATTTCACTCACTATTTGTTTGATTTTGTATATAAAAAATTGGAAGAGTCTACTCAAGAAGAATTTTGAACATCTGCTTCTTTTATGAGGATTGGATTTATCAACATGTAGAGTACATTGTGGGGACTAAGGAAGTCACCTCCATTGTAGATGCAATATTGATCACAACAGTGATGAAAAAAGACAAGGATATATTGTATGTTAATGATCTCATTCGGTCAATAGGGCTAAGTCAAATTTAGGGTATCAAAGTTTGTGCAAAAAATGTATTGACATTACTAGAGTTAATATGTATTAGAACAAATTGTGATATTTGTGGACTAGATGTAGCACTTAATAAATTAGGTTTTATGGAATGTGATAAGCTCCTAATCAATAAGATCATTTGAAGATAAGTCCTAAATATGGTAACATACATTCTTCTATTTTATTTTGGTTATCCCTTTTTTAAAATTGTTATGTTGGTGATGTAGGAGCATCCTAGGTTGTGAGAGCAATCTTGCATCAACCAAAAAAATGAATTTAAATTTTTCTAAGGTTTGGTAATTATTTAATTAGAGGAATAAATTGCAATATCAGGCCAAAAATAATATATTAAATAATTTCTCTTATTCTATTATTGCAAATCTTGAAGTGGGAGATAGTGAAGGAAATCAATTTCAAAGTTTGAAAAGCATAAAACTTAAAATGCTAACCTCATGTCCCCATGCGGCTGCTTAGCTTATTTTGGCTACAACTTATTTAGGAGTTATTTGTGGCACTGATGGCGCCATGAATGCTTAATTTTTTTAGCATCCAGCTTAAATTTGTATTAACAGTATTAATAATAATTTGTACAAAAAAAAAAAGAAAGAAAATCTTAAAAAAGAGGGAAAAAAATTTGTGGAGCCACGTGGACTTTTAACAATATGCAAATGCTGCTTATTTCTAGCCCCCCCTTTTTGCCCACGGCTTATTTTCAATTCCTAAATAGTAGCTGCTCCATTAAAATAGGAAAAGATTCCAAATTATCCTTTCCCAACAATAAAATTTATGCATGGGAACACTCCCCCTGCTTAAAGAAAATGGAGTTGAGTAGCTGCATGGGGACATGAGGTAACCTTGGTGTGTATTTTTTTGGGGAGTTACTAAAATGCATCATGAAGCATTTTATGCTTTTTCTAATTATTGGAGCAGCCTATTCAAAGGAAGGAAAAATCTGATTTTTGAAAGTAGTGCTAAGTGCTTTATTTGAAATTTTTTGAATTTATCAAGAAGGTAGATTTTTTAAGAAAAAGAGAAAGGCGTGGATTTTCTTGGGAGTTATTTTGATTTTTGATTTTTGGTTGAGCATTTAATGTTTTGGAATGTATTTCCAATACATTCTTCTCAGGTTGGGTGTGGAAGATGGAGGCTGAAATGGAGTTGTGGCTGCATATTAAAGATCTATATTTGACAATTTTGAAATTGTCATTTTCCATAATTTTAAGAGTATCCTTGGGCATGAATTTTTGGTTTGGAGAGTTGTATAATTTTTTTTTTGTGTAGGCTAGAAGACTTTTGCAACAGAAAAATATTTGGAATTCATGGTTGGCATGTGGTTGTTGAAGATTGAAGGTTGTAGTAGCTAGAGTTATGAGAAAAAAGATAGTTTGAAGGAAATATTTTTGTATTTATTTCTTGTTATTTTGTATTGGATTTGTAATGGAGTTAATCATATCACACTTGCAAATTAATGTAAATTCATATTTTCTTAATTTGAATGAGAAGCTTAAGTTACTTCTTATTTTTTAGTCATTGTCAAACATTTTTTGAGTTTCATAGCTTGCTGATGTGAGTTTGTGACTGAGGGTCTAATTCTCTACTTCATCTCTCTTGATAGAAATAAAATTGAAGTTTAATAGAATTGGTGAGGTTTTTGTATATAAATTTGGTTAATAAGAATTCCAAAAGAAGTCATCTACTCTTGATAAATAAATCTCAATAAGAATTTGTAGCTACAATATTTTTAGAATGCTAGAAAATGACAACAAACAATAAAAGTTGTTAAAACCTCTCATCATTATTTTTTTACCCAATAAATTAAAAAACATTTATACCAACCTTTACAGCAATATTTATTTCAAATAAATTTTTAATGTTTTCCATAAATCTATCTATCTATCTTGTAATGTTTATTTTTCAAAACTACAGATAACTTCTTCCATTGTGGATGTTGTGGAATTAGAAGATTGGGATGTTGTAGAATTATAAAGAGAACTTTGTGGTGGGTGTCTATTGGGGCTTACAAGACCTATATATTTTATTTTCATGTTATAATTTTTTTCCATGGATTTTGATGAGATGCTTAGTGGATGAGATAAATAATCACGTATAGATAAATTCTCAAATTTACTCCATAAATTTTTTACTACTCTAAAATTTGTAATGGCGTGAATTTGCACCCCTTGAAAATTCCTAGTTTACGTACCTCCTACCTTAGACAAATTAAATATGACGATGCTATTCCACATCCTTCATTCACTTCCCATCCACTTGATAGTTGTTTTTTGTGTCAGTGGAGGATATTATGTCTGTTGTCTTCTTGACAAAATTCTTTCCTTTGAAATTTGTAGAGGTGTTACAATTCTCCATTGGTGATGAAGAGTAACATCTCTGCTCCCTTGACAGAGCTTGAACGACTCCTTTGCCTCCAATTTCACCTTCAAATGATGATCTTCTTCATTCATTCACTCTCTCTTGGAAACTTCTTGATCTTCTTGACATTCTACTTGATCATTCTCACTTCTACACACTTCATTCACAACATTCTCACCTCCATTGAAGCTGCAAGTTGGCATTTTGTGGACTCAATCTCCTTGTTGTTGTGGCAATGTCAAAATTTGCAAGCTTGCGAGCTCACTCCTTTTCCCATTTGCCTTGAGTGCACATGGTTGAAGGTGATATTATTACACCTTCCATTTACTTAGAATTATCATATTGTTGTTTAGCATAGTGCACAGTACTTCCATTTCAATATCTCTCTTTATCATATTTCTCTATCGTTGCTATACTGGCTGTCCATGGAGGTGGAAACACCAAAGCAAAGGATTGATTGTGGAAGTCCTCTATACATAGCCCCAACATTTTTTTTCTTATGTGTGTAGGTTTCTCATTGAGTGAAGGCTTTGAAGATACCCACTTGTGGGTAGGAAAGTGCACTTTCCTTACCCTTCTTTGTCATTTCATAATTAGACTTAATCTTAGTGTTTTCTCAACATTCTGTTATTTAGCTCCTTTCTATTTTTGTTATTATATTAAACCACATTTTTTAGGTCATTATTAGGGTCTTCTTGAGTTTAGACTGTACTTTACCCTTTCTATCCATATGGATGCCAGTGCCCCACTAAGACACCATTGTTCTGCACTATTGTTTGTGTCCTGTGTTGTAGTCCTCTAGTAGTGAGCTACGTAAGTTATGGTCTGGACTCCAAAAACTTGCTCACCTAACTTCTTGTGATTCTTGGGTTGGAAAAAGGAAAGTGGTAGATCAATTTTCCTTCCTTTTCACCCCCTTAAACATTAAACCTATCTTAAACAATCCCTTAGCATGAGGTATATCGCGACATTTGATTGTTCTAGACCCTCCCGTGACCTGGGGTCTTGAGCAGTCGATCCCTCTACATTTTGGTGAACCTGGCGTGAACTATTTTGGTTCCATTTTGTAGTGGAAGGAATCTTCTCTTGTGTTCTGGGTGTGTGCATTGTAGGGAACCAAGCCTTGCAACCCAATCTATGACCCCTAGCAGCGTAGCTAGAAGAGTCCCTAAACATTGTGAAGCGAAATCTAGAATAGATCACTATCTAGTTGTTAAACCCTTGGGGGCTTCTGAGAGAGTCCTTTTTAGTGTATGTAGAAGATGTCTTCTTTCATGCATATTCCCATCTCATCTATGCAACCTATGAATGGGTCTCCTGCTATAACCTTTACATTGTAGGACTTGCCGATGAATGCTAATAGAGAACCCTCTCCTTTGTACATTCCTATTCGTATCATTGGGAATACCGTGACTGGCATTCTCATTGATCCCACATGCTAGGTTAATGTTATCATAGAGGAGATCATGCTAATAAAATTTCTACATAAGGATGGGTGCAATGAATCTAAAAGCATGATACATATGCATGATGAGCTTTCCATCCCTCCCATTGATTTTATCACCCTTTCAATCTTGGTTGGACCTAGGACCATGAATGCCCTTTTTGATACTATCCCAGAGTCTGACTTGTTTAGAGTGAAGCTAGGCATTCCTTGGCTAGTTTCCATGAATGTAATGCCTTTGATGATCCATAAGTGCTTGAAATTCTCTCATGAGGGCTCTGTGCATTTTGTGCATGACACTAAGTACAAACCCCTAGTGTCATGTGGGGCTTATTCATTAGATCACTTCTGACCTGCTCCTATTGGTATGCTTCCTCCAAGTACGGACCTATTGTATTGCACTTATGTAAAATACAAGAAAGGAGGCATAGCACTGAAAGTGGCCTATCCTCCTCCTTATGCTATTTTAGTTAAGGCTTGCATGTTAGTGCAGCATCGGGCTGCCTCTGGCTCTCAAAAGGAGAAGAAGTCTACTAAGGAGGATTCTTCTTCTTCCTCTGTAGTTCCACCTACTTCTACCTCCCATACTAATGCAATGCCCTCGACCTCCACCCCTATGCATCTCTTGGGGAGTCCAATGGTGCCCACTTGGCAGAAGGCCAAGCATCAGGTATTTGACCTTCTTGTCTTGCCGAATGTGCCTTGGCCCATCCTGTATGGTAAGGGGAAGGGTCCCCATGGAGTTTCCTCTATGTCTTAGCCTTTGCGGCCTCCTACTACTCCTACTTCTAGAGTAGCGAATGGGAAGAGGCTCGTCGTTGAGGTGCTTGAGTCTACTTCTCTATCGGTTTTGGTATCTATTCCTACATCTCTTCCTCCTGTTTCTATCTAGGAGTCACTCCCTCTACCCACAACGGTTGTGATGTACAATCTGATGATAGAACAAGAGCCTCCTGGTCCTCCTCAAGTTGCAGCGGCTAGCTCTTCAAGCCAAAGAAACCACCTTATGTGTGAGCATAAGCATTGAAGGAAGGCTATGATTGTTGAGTAAGCTACTTTGTAGGAGGAAGGGGAGCCAATAACTCATGTTTCGAAGTCTCCTTCTATTCCCTCTTCTTCCACCCCTTCTTCTTTGATTCTCATTGCCTCGATCTTGCTTCTGGCTCTCCTTGCAAGTGTGGATAACCCTAACCCTAAAAGGGTGCAAGTGTTCATTTCTCCCTCGGTTGAGCCTTCTCTCTTGATGTCCCTTCTAGAAATATTTCCTTTTCTTAAGCCTATGGATATGTCAAATACCTCAGTGGTGTCCGCTACAGTTTTCTCCTCTGCTTCCTCATCTTCCACTTCATCTATGGGGATCTCGCATCCTTCGATGAAGTGAAAGTTGGAGGATGACCTTGGTTCTAATGGGGGTCAAAAGAAGGGATTGCCTTCTTCAGAATTTGGTTTTGCTTTGGTTTGTGTCATCCTAGTGATAGAGGTATCCTTGGTGTCCCTTGAGTTCATCACTTCCCCCAAGTCTTTCAGTGAGGTTGGAAATGGATCTCGGTCTCCTCCTTCATTTCCTGCTCAGTTGACATATGGAACTCCCATCAAGCGCATGTTCAACACAGTAGACGATGTCCCGACTTAGTCGACAATTTTTGCAAAATCAATGATGTTTACCTCATAGGAGTTGAGTGCTAAGAAGACCTCAAGGGGCCCTCTTCCTTGGATCTTGTCATAGGAGATTTGGAGGGTGCTCCCCTTGCTATCCCATCTTCCAAGTTCATCCGCCTTCCCCTTACAAATCAATCTAGATTGGGAGAATGATGGCCTCTTTGTTGATGATGACTAAGAGGGCACCTCTTCTTTATCTGTAGATTAGATTTGTGTGTGTGTTGTGTTTTCCCCATGCTTGTTTTATGTGTTCCTTGAGGAAACTTGTCACCCTTGTAGGTGCTTGGATACAAGAGTGTTTTGTGTCATGAACTTCTTCTATTTGTTACATCATTCTTCCTTTGTTGTGCCTTGATTTTTGACAATTGGGGATGATACAAAGTGTTGGGGGAATTTAGGCCTCCCTTCCATGTTGACCAAATTTTCTATTTTCTATTTTTTCTTTATGTACCTTTCTTTAAATGGTCTGATATAGTAGGGGATTGATGACAACTCATATATATTATTATATTTTATCTATCTATTTATATCTATGAGCAATTTTGACCCCGAAATATTAGACCCCCTTGTTTCTTAATGTCTTTATTTTTTCTTATGTTGTCTCTTTATACTTTTCTCTTCTTTACTTTCTTTGTGATGTTGTGGTTCTTATGTGTTGTCCCTTGAGTGTGCAAAAAAATTTCCACGTTTACATCCTATCATGTATTGCAAGCCACGACATCACTTTCTTTTCTCTCCTTAGGATGTCACGTGCCTTTGTGTTCAACATGCACCATCCTAAGGGGGGGATATCATACTTCTTCAATTTTCAAAAAAGGTGTATTCAGTGGCCAATGAATCCCTCATTGAAAACCCTTTATTTTTCAAAAAATGTATTCTTCAACAAGGATCCCTAACAAAATTTTTCTTTCATCACGAATTCATAAAGAAAGAATATTAAAATTTTCCTTTGAGAAGGGAGTACTTTTTCTAATGAAGTCTGAAAACTTTCCCTTGTGAGGGAGCATTCTTATTTTCAAATTCCTTGATGCTAGAATCATTTGTGAGAATTATCATCGCTTTTCAAATAGAGCGTCCCTTGAGTGGACCCATTTCTTTTGAAGGGTTCCCGAGGGACCCCTTTGAAACCTTCTCCTTCAATTGTTGACTATCTACATAACTATCTGTCTGCATGCATGGAATTTTTCTATATCTAACATGTTTTATCTGTGGATTAACATGTTACTTTGCAGGACCTACAAAGCTACTTTTTCAAATCAAGCTTGGAGGACTAGGCACCTCGAGAATGCTTTATAGGACCGAGCACCTATAAGGGACTATCAGACTCTATAGATCCTTTTACATATGGCTTCCCTTAGGACCAAGAACTTGTGGCACCTCTTATGTAGGACCGAGCACCTACAGAGAGAATTTTGTTAACCTTTCATAGGTTTGAGGATCTGTGGCACATTTGTTCAACTCTCCTCAGGACCGAGTACCTGTAGAGCCATCTCCTTTTCCTATGCTTTTGAGTGTGTCAAATTGCGGTCTGCTTCCTTATGATTCAAGTATACATTTCTCAATTTTCACTCTACTTTATCGTGCATTCGCTGACACTTGTGCTCGCTAAAGTGGGGGAAAAATGTAATGGTTTGAATTTGTACCCCTTGCAAATTCATCATTTACATACCTCCTACCTTAGACAAATTAAATATGATGATGCTATTCCATGTCCTTCATTTGCTTCCCATTATGTTGGTGGAGGATATTTTGTCGGGGACACTAGCACGACGCATAGAAATTTGTGTGGTGTAATGCCATCCTGATAGGATTCCTGCCTCTAGAATCTATAGAGGCATTATAATTCTCCATTGGTGATGAAGAGTAACATCTCTGCTCCCTTGAGCGACCTCAAATGACTCCTTTTCCTCCAAATTCACCTTCAAATGATGATCTCCTTCATTCATTCACTCTCTCTTAAAAACTTCTTGATATTCTTGGCCTTCTACTTGATCATTCCACTAGTACGGAAACAAAAATAAACTACTAAAAAAACTACTAAAAATTGCTTATAAATAACTATAGTTTGTCACGTGACCATTAGTAGTTTATTTCCAATCATATATAATGCGACCAAATTGATGAATAAACCATTTTTTATTCATTTATGGTTTGTTTTGATTGATCAATTTGGTAGTATATTTAGTTGTTGATTTAGTCATTCATTGCTGTGATCTAGTCACTTTTTTTCCACTGATATATTTAGTCGTTGATTTAGTCATTGATTGTTGTAATCTGGTCACTTATTTAGTCATTTTTTATTCACTGATATATTTAACTAGTCACTTATTTAGTTGTTGATTTAGTCATTGATTGCTATAATCTAGTCACTTATTTAGTCATTTTTTAATTCATTGGTATATTTAGTCATTGATTGTTGTTAACTGATCACTTATTTAGTCATTTTTATTCATTGATTTTTGTGCATTGGTAGTGTATTTAGTCATTAATTTTAATCATCATTTTGATCAATTTGGTAGCATATTTAGTCATTTTTATTCACTGATTTCATTGGTCATATATCTAGTCATATTTATTCACTGTTCACTAATTTCTATCAATTGGTAGTAATTTAGTCAATTTAATTATTAATTGATGTCAATTGGTAGTATATTTAGTCATTTTAATTGATTGATATTTGAGGATTTAAGCATAAAACACATAAATACACATCAATCATCAATTGTACACAATAAGAAAGCTATTGAGAAGGAAAAATTGGTGAACTTTATTAATAAAAGAAAGGTGTTCTAGTTACAACTTACAAATAGAGTATTACAATTATTATTTTCAATCACAAGACTAAAAATTCGAGTTACAATATTGCAGAGAAATGACTGCAAGAAAGAAACTTCTCCAAAAGAATTCTGCAATGATGGAAACACATGCTTGAAGCCCTTCAATACGAGCACATGCTCCTTTCATCTCTTAAAACTTCTACAACGTGGGAAATCTTCCTGTAGAAAGTTGTAACGTGTAGAATCCAAGGAGAGTGTTGATCGTGTCCCATATAAGAACCTCTCTCCTTCAACATAGTCAACAATAATCCAACTAGAATAATTCCTCCTTTATATGCAACATGCCATCTGATATGAGCAACATGGTGCTGCCTTTTCTGCCTCAATACAACCAAAAAAATTAATATTAGTCTCAATTCAGAAAGAATAAAAGTGCATTATATAGTGCAAGTTTACAAAATAAATTCCAAACACAGCAGAAAGATAAATCAATTACAAAATTGTAGCCTTGTCAACAAATGCCTTAAACGAAGTGTTCAACATAGGCTTGAAATATCCATAGTGAACCCTTGATTTCAGAACCTTGTTCAAAATTTAAGAAAGGTGATACACTCAAATTATAGAATGAAGTTAACATATTATAGAATTAAGGTTATCAACACTAACCAGACTAGAACAACATTATCAATAGAAATTTCTTGGAAATCAATCCGAAGAATGCCATCAGACTTGGACAACAAAAATGTCAACCCTGGTTCATGTGTTGTCTCAATAAAGACCCACACCATTAAAGAATCCATTTATACATAAATTCCAAATTAAGTTGATGAGAAAAGACCTTTGATATCCAACTAGGAAGCCTTAACATCCAAAAATTACTAACCTGATGTTTTACAACAAGTTTCCAACTGTGACATCATCTTCCCCATTCACTTTACAAGCACCACCCAATTCAACTTTTGAACGCACAAACACATAAGATACTTTCTGCAATGGTAATTTTCAAACTAATGATTAATAACAAAACTTAAGGCATCCATTAAACTTGCAAGAAAACAACTACTTGAAAAAATACATAGAAGCATCACCAAATTGTTCAAAACTCATCGTCAGTATAAGTCCAAAAATTTGATGTTCATGTGCAAGTTAATTAGGTTTATTCTCTTACAATTCATCAAAATTAGAAAAAAGGTAGCAAGTCAGGAGATTTGATCGTGGGAAAACTTTGTAGTTAAAAGGGTTTTTTACTATGTCAAACATCATTTCATTAGTTTCAATCCCACCATTTTACCCATGTGATTACTGCCCTATACAATAAGAATCAAACTGTGTTCATTTTATTAGTTTTGATCCCTTCAATCCACCTTTGCAACATCTACATGATGTAAAGATTGCTAGTGAATGGTTGAAACATATCAGAGGTGATTGAAGGAAAGCCTCTCACAAATTATTCAGGTATTGCATGGCACATGGAGTTAACCTAAAAATGTTGCAATGCTCATCTGGCATCTTAAAAGGTTGCAATATTGTCAAAATTCAAAATGGTACAAGGAGAGAAAAAATCAATACCTTATCTTTGGCCAATGAAATCAAAGGATCAAGAATGATAGGAGGATCTGTATCAGCCACCATAACTATAAACTTTGATGTTCTAAAGTATAACATCTTGGTTTTTGCAACACCCTAAACTCATTCAGTATTAGCAAAAAAGAAACTGGATATTGATCCACTGCCATATTGGATCTCACAGGATTCTCCTTCACAAATAACAAATGATATATATTAATTTTTTAGCAACTTCCTTAATATCCCCATGTAAGTAGACTAAACTAAGTGAGGTTGAGGGTTTGAAGTAGAGTACCATCTTCTTGGTATGTGCTTGAATTTGATCATGACTTGTATCTTGAATGAAAATAGCAAGCTAGCTGCACTGTAAAATCATTATTAGAAAAATAACCACAAAATCCTCTTTAATTAAAATAATCCTTCTAGATATTTCAAGACAAGATATTTTAGTTAATTTCTAAGAGAGCTAATTTCACTATCCAAACAACCATCATTCTATTTACTATATACAATTTATCAGAATTCAAAATTTGAATGTGATAAAACTAATCATAATTACCAAAGATTTGACACCAAAATGTAGTACAAAATGAATTGTTTGACAACAAATGTGTTTTGATAAACCAAATATACCCTTGATATATTGATTTAAATAACAAGGAAAGATAAAAATGGAGACAACAAAATAACATTCATTAATTCACTTCAACAAACAATTGAAACTAGAATTTGACCACCAATTATAACTTCATTCTATTGATCTTCAAAAATATTTTACAATACGTTTCAAAATTTTTCCCTGACTAACATGTCAAAAAGTGTCTTGTCAGTTACCCACTTTTAACATAAATCAAAAAGTCTTAATTATTGTTGTTTACATAGGATAACATAAAACTTTAAAAGCAATGAAAGATGAGAAGTGAAGAGAATTTATCAGATGTTGAAATCCACAACACTCACAAGATACGAAAGTTCGTTACTCATTGTAAGGTACCCGTGATCATTCAGATCTAGCAAGGTTCTCTCTCCATGATAGTATTTGCAAGGCTTGGTACTTCATTGCAAGGCCTATTCTTCTGGGGGAGCTAGATATGTCTACTCGCATTGGTACACCATGTAATCATGAGGCCATTTGTACTCTTGGATTTTTTTTGTGTTGGCCAAGTGACTCTTCCATCTGTTGTCTAATAACCCTTTGGTATCCGTGATGAATTTTGAGTACCCAACATCCAGTACAATTATTCCATCCAAGGTTAAATTGAGGTGGTGAATATTTATGTCACCATCATTCTATATATTAGTGAGGTACTTGGGAACAATTTTTCTAAACTCATCTATCCAATCTGTGGAGCCTTTCAGTTAATCATCATCCCTTAGTATCTTAGGCACAAACCACTGCTTTAGCGTGTGAAATGAATCCATTCTTGCCTTGATCTTTTGCTCTTCTGTAGACATGTATTGAAATTCATCTGTGACCATTCAGACCATTTGCTCAGTAGGCTTTAAAGCTATGGGGGCCTCAACACTCCTTTGTAAAATTCTGCACAAGTTCATTAAGGTGTGATGTACAGGTTGTCATTTCTTGAATAAGGGGTCTAATATAGGTACATGGGCCTTTATTTGATCAAGTGCTTGTGACAAGGAGACATAACATTCATACACAATTTCTAATTTGTCCACAATTAGTTTTACCCTATGCTCCAAGATCTGTTCCAATACTTGGAGGGTTTCTCTCTTTGCTCTTTTCTTTGTTTCTTCATTACTCTTTTTCAACTTCTCAATTTCTTGTTTTAGCACATTAACTTGTTTAATAGTGATTGCACCTGTATCAGTCTAGATGGAAGGGGGATGCTATATTGTTAGTTATGTGCTTTGGAAAGGACTTGCTCCCTTCAATTATTGTTCAATTTCACATTTTCTATGAATAACCTATTCACTTCATCATTTAGATTAGTATGTGCTTTCTCATATTTTTCCAATCTAAGCTCCATAGCTTTAACTGCATCCCTAGTAAATATTGTTGAGTGCATTGTTATAGTAGCTACCTCCAATGCTGATGTGTCTTGAAGTGTCTTTACCATGGAAATCCCTCTCATTTCATTTACAACATCAAGAAATCTTGGTTTTTCTATTCTTTTTTTCTTTGTCCAAAAGGATAGGGTTTCAAGTCTTGGATTGTAACCCGTGCCACTCATTCCCTCATCTAAATTGAATTCAAAAACCAACATGGGATCTTCTTGGCTTCTTACTTGATCCAGTAAGAATATCTTTTTTAACTCCATCCTAGGAATAATTAGTATATTGCTTTCTAAACCAATTTTCTTGCTTCTTGGGCACTAACAGTAATTTCATTAATCCTGAGTTCTTCAAGAGTTTGGGAAACAATTTGGTCATGATGTGAATTCTCAGTGCCCATCTTATTAATTTGGAGTCTCTCCTCAAATTATTTCTTTTTCATCTTAAACCAAAAATCCTTAAACTTGGGAGTTTGAATAAATTCATCATCTTCAATAAATCTAAGGGAAACAATCACCCTTTCATCATCATACATTTATTGATCATTATGCCCATGTACATCCACTCTTTCTTCTAGTTTGTGAGCATCAGTTGCAAGCTTACGTGGTGGCTGATCAACTTCATCATCTTTAAAATTCAAAAGTACATCATCTACCTCTTCAGTATCCCCTACTCCTTCACTTATTTCATATGCCACTAAGGGGGTCACTACCTTTTAGGACTTGGTTTCTCAGGGGATGCTTTTGATTGTATTGTGGTAGTTTTTGGTAGGGGCTCTATGATTACAATACCACTTGGTTTGATGGGAAGCTTGGATGGTTTCGAAGACTAACCCTTAGGTTTCTTTTCTGGTTCAATATATAATCTTTCAAAGTTGTCAATTATTACGTTCATCCTTTTGATAGGATCCTTTTCTTCAACATAGAATCCTTGGAATCT
>VDFB02382539.1:0-24715 GCA_007258455.2 Sequoia sempervirens
GAGGTGTTAGATTTTACGCCAACAGTTTTCTGGCGCCCACCGTGGGGCACGAGGCAAGAAAACTTCAAGAAAAGCTTTACGCTTTTATTTCACGGGATAGACACTCTGGCATCCGATTGCATGATTCACATAGAAGCAATGGATGATAACAACAATAATACTGACCGGCGACGTCCACCCCCATTACCTTGGGGTAATAACATTGGACCTTTGGCTTTTGGGGTAAATCATGAGTTACCTAAAGGGTCAAGGAAGCGTTTTCCTCGGTTTCACGGCGATGGAACACAACACCCGGAGGACCATTTTTCTGCGTTCACAACAGCTTGCGCTGTCTTGCACGTAGCACATGAAGACATCGCGGTGCGTCTCTTTGTCGAGACTCTTGTGGGAAATGCTGCCGACTGGTTCAATCACCTGGCGCCAGGCAGTATCACAAGTTGGGCAACTATGAGCAAGAAGTTTTTGGCGAGATTCAAGCCCGTTGAAGACAATCATATGTTGTTTGCCCAGCTCACAAATTCAAAGATGGAGCACAAAGAACACATGAGGGATTTTGTGGCAAGATTTAATCGTCTGGTTACAAGAATTTCTTTTACATTCGATCCATCACCGGAGATTCTGATAAGCTGTTTCATAAATGCTCTTCCATCAGAGATAGCCTTTTTTCTGAAGACGGCCAAAGCAACAAAGTTGAAGAGTGCACAAGAACACGCCATTGAGTTGGAGGATAATATGATCACTTCCGGCTTGATGAAAATAGATTCTATCAGATCTCCAGTTCAGCAACCGTACCAGCCAAAGAGAGACAATCTTCAGCCACGGTTGCCGATATCTCCACCAAGATCAATGATTGAGGCTGCACACAGTGCAGTATTTTGTCCTTTCCATGATTCTTATGAACATACCGGATCCACATGTCCAGAGAACCTGAGAATGATCCAAATCATGGGATACACTGAAGCTGCTCCCAGTTCTAGTTTTGTACCAACACCAAGTTCGAAGGTTGTTTTACCACAGATGCACAACTTCGATGGCGACTCCGCAGCGGGATACTTTGATGAAGAACCCGTAAATCAAGAAGAAGAAGAAGAATACCGTCAGTACACTCCTCCTGTGTTTACACGTGATCAACACTTCAAAGCACAGAAAGAAGAAGAAAGGCGGAAATCAAACGAAGAGGGTGAAGAAGTGCCATTCACTTCTAAACCCAAACCTTCACATGCGATTACTATGCCAGTTGCTCAAGAGACGTCCTCAGCAAATTTTGACATCGTAGCTTCCATGATGAAGACCAAGGTACAAGTCTCGCAACTGGAATATCTTCAGGATCATCCAGAAGAATTAGATCAGATTCTCAAGGTCACAAAGAAGCAGGCTGTGCTCAAGTCAAATGTTCCAGCAAAAGCAAAACCTGAAACGGATCCTGGTAATTGTGTAACTCTGTCAGAAATAAAAGCTAAAGACCAGAACATTGCTTGTTCTGAAAAGAGACCAACGGAGGAGACAAAGTCATGGACAATACAGTTAGATGGAGATTGTTCAGATACATTTTTAGAAGTAGGGGAATTGATCATATCCCCTAAAGGACAGTTGAACCCAATTGCAAATTGGCTACAATTGGAATTCACTGAAACTGAAAAAGAGGTGCTTTTGCAAGGCCTCAAAGATGCCGAGGACATGGGAATCAAACTCCTATGTGTTAAAGGTGATGTAGAGCTGATCAATGAGCCAGTCAAAGGATATTATCAGGTCAGAAAAGATCACCTACGGCATTACAGAAATCGAGTTTGGAACTCGATCGACTGGTTTGAAGAATTCGACATCCCAAGGAGGAACTACAATAGAACTAATGACTCAGGGATATCAGTGTTCCCATTTGCATCATATTCCAACTTTTGTCAGAGTACCTTTGCATGGATATGTGAATACCTGAGAATCTTCATTCCAGAAGGATTGCCTCCTGCAATTCCCATCAGAAGAGAAGTCAAGCCTTTCAGGCAGAAACGACATTGGTGGGAGGCTCTTCTCGCTGCCATGCAGCAAATAATATCCAAAGCACTTCATCTCTTCGGGGGTGGAGTTAGTTTTCTTTAAGTAATTTTTATGCTTTATCGTTATGTCGTATTGTATTTCCCCGTTTTGTGACGTTTTGTCGTGTTTTAGGTGATTTAGGTAGTCTTGTTTTAGGTGATTTCTAGGTTAGGTTTTTAGGAAACTCCAAAGTTTTAGGTGAATAGGGAAAAGTCCTGACTCCAATGCCCAATTATAAAACACTGGTCTACTTAACACTGAGATTCTTAGGTTCTCCTATGCCGTAGGTATCCGACATGGTCACCAGTCGGAGCCTAATGTTGTACCCAAACCAAATTTTTTGCTTCATTAAGGCATTTTGCATTTTAAAGTCTAAACCTTGCTAAAATGTTGTGAAACCCAGTTTTGGGCAATGTCAAGCATGGAGTTTTTGTCAATAGTTTGTCAGTCAAAGTCAGTTATATTGATCAAAACCTGAAGCAGAGACTCAAAATGAAGATTTTCACGATGGAGGAGCATCTCACGATGGCATTTCATATTGCAGACGGTCATTTCAATGATCGAAACAGAGTTTTTAGAGCTCAAATCATGGAGATTTTTCAAAGGAAAAGCTCAAAGTGCAAGTATAGCTCACGGGCGCCCAGTTTTTTGGAGGTCAAAATCTTGTCTGAAGTGCTCAAGCATCCAGTCAATCTCTTCAGAATCAGTCTGGCCATCCGTCGAGCTATTTAGCGAGGCATTCCGAGACTCACAGCTCCGGCAAACGACGACAGAAGTAAAAATCCCTAAATTTTAGGAGATGGAAATTTTGCTCTTTTCAGGCAAAAGCGCGCCTCTAGCCTGAGGGCGCCCATTTCAAGGCAGGGGTAAAACTTGTAGGTTTAAGTTCGCAGAAGACATTCAATTGTTCCTGACTAATTACGCTTATCAAATGAGATATCAAAGCCTTGATCATCCGGAGCTCTCGAGGAGTTTAAGTGATCGTCAGAAGAGCGACACAAAATGGAGTTTTCATTTTAGAGAGGCTTCTCCATTTTGCCCGGTGCAAGTACAAGCGGTATTTGGCTTAAGGACCCCCTCGATGCGAATTCGCGGGCGAGGATCTTCATGACATCGGTAGTATTCTTGTCTGGCTCGCGTGCATCATTAGAACGCAATACGTCCAGGCGTTCGCGGTAGTCGTGGCGGGGAGATTACTTAAGCCGCGTAATTTTCCGGAACTTGACAAATGGTTTCCGGTGCATTTCATAGTGTTTGAAGCCCTGTACTGGAAACGTCAGATGAGCGGATTAAGCGTTGGAAATTCTTCCGCGACTATTGAGCGTAATCAATTTATCTATCCAACGAGCATAGCCGTCAGCCTTCAGCATTTGGCAGTCGCTCGTGCGTGCGAGGTCTTTGGTGTCATATTTCAAGGTGAAAACGTCCGAAAAATGGCCAAGTCTGGGAGCGGTAAACATATTAAAAATACGCACTGGAGTATTTGAGGTCTTAGAAGTAGTTTTCTTGCCTCGACACCTCCAGTGACTTCTCTTGAGGTCCCTCTTTGGTTTGTCAGATTAAAGCGAGATAATGCGGGATCGGGTCATCCGGCTCAGGTTATCGGTATTTATCCAAAGTAGGGTGTTTGTGATGTTTGATTTACCGTTAGAAATGTCAAGAAGTGCAACCTTGAGCCGAGGCGCTTTTTCTTTTGAGGCCCATAACGGCTTCGGTTCTTGTGTGGCGGTCATCCGGATCGCGGATATCTCGATCATGCCGTGAGCTTCGTCTCGTATCAGCAGGGTTCACCATTCATCGTCAGCAGCCGTTTGAAGTGTCAGATGGCAGTTTAGGAAAATGGCTAAGTCTGGAACCCGTAAAGCAATTTAATCAAGTGCGCCTAATTTTTCAAGGGATCAAACGATGGATTTTGCAGTAGTGTCTCAATGAACATTTTCTTCCTTGTTCGATGGAAGCTTTAGTTGATTATCTCAGTCGATCTCAACATCGCAGGTCATCAGAATCGGTGTCGAAGTTGGCCGGTCGTGTGATCTTGTCAGCTATTAAATAGGGAGTTAGTAAAAATGAAGTATCTTCCAGGCAAATGGGCCTATGTGCTCAAATATGACCGAGGAATCGTTGAGTCTAGCGATGAATCTCGGAGCTTCAACGATTTTATCGGCGAAGTTGAATATTAATACATTTTTAAGCGCCATTGCATGATAATAAATATTTTATTATTATTTGAGCTTCCGGTCAGTGGCAGTGCAACTGAAGGGCAACCAATCAGAGGACTTCTATTATTGTCAGGGTTTTGAATTCTTGCAGTTGTCAGATTAATGCGAATTTCATCTTCTTTAATCATGGCGCCTTCTTCATTTATCATTCATATTTTCAAGAGAATTCGTATTTTTCAAGGAGATTCATATTTTCTTCAAAGGGAAAATCGTAATTCTCAAAGGCAAATTTTGTCAAAGGAAATTCATAAATTTTGAAGCAAAATTCGTTTTTCTTCAAGGCAAAGGCGTATTTTCAAGCAAAATTCGTTTTTCTTCATTCACAAGGCGTATTTTCAAGGGAGATTCGTATTTCTCAAAAAAAAGGCAGATTTCTCATCTATTTGCGAAGGCGATTTCCTCAAGCAATTCTTTTTGCAGGTTAAAATTCACAGTTCTCAGCAATTTGAAGAATTCAAGGGTGATTTTCACAAAAGAAGAGCATACAAAAAACGTCTTTTTCTTCCTTGGTTCTCAGATTTCTCTCAGTTTTCAATTCGCATGTTCCTGAAATTGGCAAATTCGACAAGTCTCAACATCTGGATCATTTTCATATAACTTCCTCGAATTAAAATCGTGCGTTTGATTTTTCAGGAATTTTTAACTTCAGAATATTCGTTCTCGAGTTTCTAATTTTCTCAACTGAAAAGTCTTTGCATGGTCGAGTAGAAGTCAGATTTTCGCATTTCTGACGTTCTGGGTTGTCTTAGAATCCTTTTCTGGACAAAACCCATATCTCAGATTTTTCGCCGAAAATAAATCTTCGAAAGGCTATTTTTAGCTTCAGCAGGTTATTTTTAGCTCTCAGAAATGTTGTCAGAATATAGTCGTGTTCACAGTCAACAGGCAAGTTTTTCAGAGTACAATACACACAGATTGAATTCAAGACCAAATCGGTTTTAATTCATGACTTCATCAAAAAGCTGAGACCGATTTGTATCAAGCTGTAGAAGAGATGTTGGTTATCACCTCAGTTACGGAGCCGCCAAAGTTACCAGTCAGTGAAATGCTAGTTCGAGTGTGCAAAGATTACCAAGATTGCTCAAGTTGCTGACATTCAGATGCTGATACAGTTGACAATCTCGTTGAGGGGTTGATTGCTCGAGATCACGACTAGTAAACTTCAGTTTCTCACCTCTCAGGATAGACATTATACACAGGAGTTAACTTGGCGTTACCCTTTCAAGTTAACTGGCTGTCTCACCTCATGCATGTCTATTCTGAGATTCATCTTGTTTACTTGGAGTTTTATTTAGGGTTTTTCGTTAACTGATGTTAGTCTTCCAGTTAACTTGCTTTCAATAAGGACGTGCATGCTCGCACAATTGTCCATTTTTAGATTAGATGTTTCAGTCAAACTGAGGGTAGTTTCCCAGTTGACTGTATAGTTTACTTAATTAGGGTTTGGCGCATTGCTTGCATGCATTGCAGAACTATAGATGACACAAGGTGATTTTAGGGTTCCCTACACCTTGATGTATATAAATAAGAGCTTTTGCTCATTTGTAAATAACTTTTGCTTGAGAGAGAAATATATGCTGTGCCCACCTTGCCCTCAATATTGCTCTTTTTCGTATTTGTTCATGTGTCTTCACTATTGCAATTGATTGTTATACCACATAGGGTTTCGAAAGATTGTGATGCTGAATTCTTTCCATAGATTAGATATATCTGTTTGAACATCTTTATCATTGAAATCAATTGTTATACCACCTAGGGTTCCAAAAGATTAAGGTGATAAGGCTGTTTTGTGTTAATTTACCATTGTGATCGATCGTTATACCACCTAGGGTTTCGAGAAGTTGCAGCGATAAATCTGTTTTGTGAATCTTTATCAATATAATTGAAGGTTATACCACCTAGGGTTTCGTGAGATTATAAAGATAAAGGCTGTTTTGTGAAGGCTTTGCTGATTCGATCAAGTGTTATGCCACACAGGGTTTCATAAGATCATCTTGGTGAATTCTTAAATCTGTTTTGTGCCCAATAAACTTGTTTAGATTGAGATGATAGTTGTGCCACCTTGCCTTCAAGTAGAGAGTCTAAACTCGTTTATCGTCCGATAGTCAAACCCTGCTCCATTTCTCATGCTCTGTTTTCTTGAGGAAACTGGATAGATTTAAAGTAGTTAGCTTAGTTGTAGTTAATGATCTGCAAAACCAGAAAATCCTTAGCTGCAACGTTCTTGGTTTTCTTAACCTTGTGCCTCTTCCAGCTGAGAACAAAAAGATAGGACTTAGATTACTTTTCTTTTCCATGCATTCCAGCACAACGAGGGAGCTTCCCCTCCTAATTTGAAGAGCACTCATTGCGTAGTGTACATAGCTGTCCGTACAAACCTGCACTCCAGAGGTGTTAGATTTTACGCCAACAGTTTTCCATGAGAGTGAGTCTGCAAGACACTACAAATCACAATTTAACTTTTGATGTGTTTTAATCAAATCGTGATTTATCTTTTCTTGAGATTGAGCAAGGTCTTTTTAAATTTTCTCCATGCTAGAATTATTTTCTGTTGTTGGCGAGTCAGGAAGGAAAGCAGGAATCAATCTTCTGTTCTGAATTCTATCCATTGATGCAGTCTGTAATTAAGTACCCACAAGATGGCAGGATAGTGGCTCTGATACCACTGTAATAACCCCGACCCTTAGGACCAAGATTATGATCGATTTGTCCAAGTTTTCGACAATGTTATTTGTCAAAACTATTTGATCACTGTAGATGCAACTTCAAGCCCAAAATATATTGCAGATGTATGTATGCTCAGGTACAACACATTTTTCAAGACCAAGATTATTACATTATCTTGCAATAATCCAATAGAATGAATAATGGAGCAAAGTGTTTCAGCAGATCATACAATCACTCCAATGAGATAATCAGAACAATTTACTAGACTCAGCGATACTCAGAACATAATGTAATCTTCATTATACATATACTCAGTGTTATATTCATAAAATGCAGTCACATGTATACAGACCATTATATACTTGAAATGTAGAACATTGAAGGAGATGCACAGAAAGTTACAAAATCTCTGTATGTTTGTTTATAATAACATACCTGTTCCAGTCAACACTCCAGTTAGACACGATGAAGACAGAGGTCGCAACTTCATAAGAATAAACTCCTGCAGTAGAAGAATCTCCCTTTATCATTAATGGCTCCCACGGTTTCTTCTTCCGCGACTTTATTGTCTGCGTCAACAGGAGATTTGTATACATATATAAGTCCAATTCCACTATCCACATCAGGCCTTTGGCTCGCCACTGAACCTTGACTACCTGTGACCCAAAGTAATGTGCCTTTGTAAAGTAACGGAGTCATCACATGAGGATTCTCGTAATTATTAGGAGGACGCGATGGAACATATAACCGTCAACATCTGTAGACTCCGACGTATAGCAATAACAAGGAATCAACGCCAATACTGAATGGTGCTAATGCATTGATGATACAGACTTGCAATTCCGTTAAGCCTTGCTAGTTCTTCCGCGTCTATTCCGATTAGGCACAATAAACACGGTATACAACTAATCATGCATACGCTCGATCATCAAGAGAATATTTCCGCACCTTGTCAACGCTCTCATGGAAGCAACTCCGATCAACAAGGATACATAGAAATAACAGGAATATGTATGACTTCCAGAACACCAATAGGAACGCACATTTAGTCTTCCTGTGAATGGAGCAACATCAGTGCACATAAATATAGTTTCCGACAATCAGGAGTCTCGAAACTTGCAGCGGACCCTCCATATAAGTAATCACAACTTAGGTACTTAGTAAATCAAACTGAGACAATGCCGATATCGGCCTTCTGTGCTTTCCATATGAGAGGTCTTCTGAATGTATTCAATCGAACATGAATAATAGTATTCTGCCATGCTAGGTTTCCGTTTAGACAATATTCACTGAGAAACTTCGTTCTCAATACAAAACCAAAACAATATTCAATTCCCGTCTTTTAAAACTAAGAGAATGCCGTGATGGGTTTCCGTCCAAACACTGCAGAGAATCCTTAGAGTTCTCGTTCCCAAATCTTCCCCAATTACAAATTCAATCAATATGCAATTTTAGTCCTACCCAAAGGATTCGCCAAAGGCTCTTAAAACTTCACTGCATTTAGTTTCCATAACTGATTTCCTGTATCAACTTTAGAAAGGCTATAGTTCCCCTTAAATATTTCATGAATATCTTAACTTTATTAAAACAATAGTTTATCCATTAATATTTAATAAAGCCATATTTTATAATTTATTAATTAAATATTAAAAAGTCTTTTAAAGAATAAAGACAATTTAATATTTAAATAATTAATCAAATTTTTTTTTAAGCCTTATTAAAACGGGGACATCACAGGTACAGTTTTCAAATTTCATCATAAATGAAACTTTAAGAACATCAAAGTATGGGTGGCAATCCTTGGAGATAAGCCAAGGCATTTCCCTTAATTGAATGCCGTCATGGCTAGGATGGCTCTGTGTTGATTCATCTCCTTATAATATCATTTTCTTATTCTTCTTGTTGTACCTAGATAAGACATTGCATGCACAAATGAGTAACCAACAAAATGGGACACATCCAATGCCTGCAACTATGATATATAATTAGCAATTATTTATTCATTAATGGCAGCTAATTAGATCATAAATATAATATTACACTAAGCTCGTATAGCATTTGGGACTTCTTTCATTACCAATCGACTTACTGCAATATTGGCAGCTGGCACACTTATTGCAGATAACCAACATGCTATAGGTGGAAAGAAGCTTACTATTGCCTCACAAGTTTTGGGATTTTGCTAGCAACTGGCATAATCTCAATAATGGTTGGCCTTCTGAAACTAAGCATTTTAGGGTTGCTGTTGTGTAAAATGTCTGAGAGTTTATATAAAAAGAATTATTCTCTCAATGTCAGCATTAAAACAATTGATTTTTAACAGCATAGGATTGTCACATTTTTATTCCTATGCTACGTTTCCATCCTGCTGTTCTAAGTGCATCTTTTTCGATGCTGGTTGTATTGATGCTTCTGTTCCTTGATTTTAGCTATTAAAGGACTAGGGCTTTTATAAATTTTTTTCCTCCTAATAGTATTTTTCTCTTTAAGCAAATAATAATGAACAATCTTGGATCATTTCTCTGCACATATTGTACCAACACTCTTTCCTTTGACATCACTTGGGTAGACCTTGTGAACTTTGGATTGACGGTTTCCATAGTCATACAATGCATAATAATATGGAGGGGGGATGAAATTGGATGAAAAATTGTGTGAATGCCATCAATTATCCCCTACATATTATCAATAATTATTTGTCTTTGGACTTGGGTATTAGATATGAAATTTAAATGTATTGTTAGCTCATGATCTGATGGCCTACAACATTTCAAGCTTCAAAATGAAAATTTCATTTGTTTATTTGAAATGGAAGTTGCTAAATGTTGAAAAAAATGTCGTTTAAAAGGAGTGTAAAGTTCTTTTTCCTTTGGGTTATTGATTGAGAAAAATTAAGGTTTCTTGGCTTGAAGATTATGTTGTGATTTTTCTAATATATATAAAATACTAGTATACCTATCTTAGATAAATATATGTAAAAAACGCTGAGAGATATCATTCTGTAGGCACCTATTCAACTAATGTCACAAATCCAATAAAAATAGGTCATAAATTTAATTTGTATTTTTATTAACGTAAATGAAAATAAATTATTTATTTACATTATATTTTACGTAAGAGCTATTTTAGTAGTAAATAGCATCACTAATATTATTTTTATTATTAAATATTAATACTTTGATGTGTAAATGGCTGTCAAATGTAAAGTAAAAGGTAAGAGTTTTCTTTTCATGGTCGTGATGTCAGATGCTTCTGCCCCTTGCTGCCACTGCAGGATGCCTCTCAGTTTAAGTAAGGAGTTAATAGAAGATACTTAAGATATTTGACCTTGTGGCTTTTTGTTGCAATTCTTATTTACCTAGTTAATTCTTTTTGTTGTATGCAGTCTAGCTCAGGGTTTCAAATCAATGTCTGAGTTCATGGAACACCTTACTTCCTCCACAGATATTGTGTTTCCACTGATACATGGCCGGTTCGGTGAAGATGGGAGCATTCAGGTTTGTTTGATTGTTAAACAGTGAGTGTGTCATAGAAAAATTGATTTCAAGCATAGTCATCAGGAGATTCCAGTACCAATATGAGGATCCTGTTCCTGTCCCAATACTAGCATCTTGTGGGGATTGTATTTATATAGAATATAGCTTTCTCTTTAATTATCTACTCCTGTACTCTGTTCCAAATTGTCTTCTCCGCATAACCAGAACCCCCTGTTTCCAGGTGACAATGATTTCAAATGGCATAATACATTGTTGACTTTCTTGAGTTTAATGGGGCTAGGATTGTGTTGCTTGTAGAAGAAAGAAGCCCATCAAAGATACGACTAATACTTTTTATCACAAAGCATACTCATTTGGGATTCATTTTTTTTTTCAGGAACTCCTTGAAAAGGCAGGTATACCCTTTGTTGGCACAGGATCAAAAGAAGCACGCCGTGCTTTTGACAAGGTAATACATGTGTAGAGTTATGCATCCATGTGGGGAAGTATTTGCAAGCAGGCACAAACACTGGTCTACAAGTGTCCATTTATTTAGAAGAGTGGTTGTCTAACAATTGTTTGTGTGTAGTTATGATAAAATGTGATGCTTTGTGTGTGAGAGAGAGGGAGGCCCAAGGAACCAGATTTGAATGGTAGTGTCTTTGAAGCCATTTTTTCTTGACATGTTCTAAAAGAGGTCATTAAGTCCCATTTATAACAGTTCAACTGCATTAACGAGGGTTGATAAGCTCACAGATTGACCTAGTAAGCAAAGATGCTAATGAAATATTCAGTAAGTCTTGAACAATAATGTCATAGGCGACTTGGTGATTTTATCAGTGAAATCACTGATGCATGGCTAATAATGGTGTCATCAAGCTTTCCAGGTCATCCTCTATCTGATTTATATATGTAATCTCCTATCATACTGCTTTCCGTTGTATCATACCTCAAGGATGCAATTGATGATTTGTTGTGAAGAACAGTCATAATTTGTAACACCACACATCCTAGTTTATTTCTTAGTCTTTCTACCACTGTTAAAACTGGAAATGGGAAATAAGAAACTAAATGAAATTGCATTGGAACAAAGAAGCTGAGATTCCTAAGGTTTAGTTGATAAGAAAAGTTTAGTGTATTTCCACATCTGCAAGAACTATTGAATTAAAATACATTATACAAAAAATATATAAATCATTCAACTTTTACAATCATATTCAAACTCTACTTCTGGACTTTTACTACTGGAAGTAAAATGCTTAAATTTATTGGGAAGGGAGAATTCACTTCAGACTATCAGAAGACTAGCAAAAGCAATTAGAGGATATCAGAAACCAATTTTATATGGCAGAAGAATTGTGAAAGAGCCCAAATAGAGACTGCAGAAATCCATCTCAACAGATATGAGGTGACAAATGTAGGTAGATTTATTATGGACGATGTTAAATTGTTACTGAATATTAGTTTTTTATTTCTTTAAATATATATTTTTTGATTGTGCTGGCTGTTTATTGGAGGCAAGAAGTGGCCTAAGAAACCCCATTTTCTTGAGAAACAGGTTCTAGAGTGTGGCAATCCATGGCCATTCATTTTCTGAAAACATATGGACCACCACTACTCTTCAAGTAGGCCCCTCAGGCAATTCCGGCCCCAGAACATCTGTTGGTGCTGATTACAACTTAGATTCATATTGGAAGGTACACTTAAGCTGAATCTAAGGTGCCTAGGGAACCATAGATTCATTATGAAAGTTGGAGCAATAAGGGTAGAGCGAGTTGCAGGTGGATTGTGGTATTTTTCTTGTTTACCCTATAATGTTGCTAAGGAATGATGGGTAAAAACTAGGATGGGGATTCCATATGCTAGAAATCAAATTACAGACTTAATTGGGGACAACAAAACTGAAATTCTCCTAAGCACAATCAAACTCATAGTTTGTCTGCTTATTTGCTTTGTATCTCTTCGAAGATGTTTACAAGTATTGGGAGCATTTGTCAGTGTTACAGCTCATATGTTATGACTGTCAGTGTAACAAAGAAATAAAGGTTTTAGGTTTGAGTTGTAATTGGTTGTGTAAGAGTGTTTGCAATCTCTGTAGTAAGTCTACTGGCTAGTGATCAATTATAACAAGCCAAATTGGAGTACTAAGTGAGGTTTCTTTCATTTGCCATTGGAGGCTGGAGTAGTAATAGTCTTCCATTTTCCAATGAAATGGATTGCTGAGGGAATTTCTTCCATCTTCAGAGTATGGATGCAGCTCCAAGATTCATTTGGCATTTGGATCATCGGGCCTTTATCACTTTTCTTTGGTCATTCTTCTTCAAAGTCTGAAACTGATGAATCTGCTTCTTCACTCACTGCCTGATTTATCATATCAATTATATATTTCCTATCCTTATTTTCAATGGAGGGTATTTCTTTTTTCCAATTATGGTTGACTTTGGCCACTACCTACCACCCTTGACCCAACAATGCATTGTACACCTTTTTATGCTGTGAGATGAGTATGAAGTTCAATAAAAATGATTGAGTAGCCAATTATGGTCTTTTGTGCTGTTAGAACTCCAACGACCTTTATCCCTTGCTGGGCCACTTGCACCAGCTGAACAGTTGGAGGCCAAATGGTAGGCTTGCTCAAGCTTTGCTAAATGTTTTCTGGAGGTACGTTCACAACAGACCTGCCATTGATAATTGTGTAATGATGCACAATTATTAGTTTTCCAATGTTTCATATAATGTTATCTTCAGCAGGTGAATATATGTTTCTCAGCAGCACACATAAATTCTGAAAAGAGCAGAAGCTAGAGCAAAACAATGGCACAACTGTGTAAAAGAGAACAAGAAAAGTCCAAGGCTGCCCCATTTCTCTTTTGCTTCTATTTGTTTGATTCATATAGAGATGCTCTCTGACCATATGTTGCAAATCTTTATAAATGCTATAAATCCTCACTGTTTAATTAATTCAAACAATTTTCCAGTTGTCACAACTAAATATTGGGTTTAATGTCAATTTAGTAAGATGATACATTATCATTTCACATCAGACGGTTAAGTTATAGAATATTAACATTTACGTTTTACTTCTAAAGTTGTCTGTTACTTGCTGTAATTGAATAGTTACAAGACACAATTTGCAACTATTGTCTGGCAACTGGGATAGTAGGTGTCGCTAATAGACCTCTACAGAAAACAAACTAAGCTAGCGAAATTAGTGATCATACCTACAAATATAATTTTTATTTTCTATTTTTTTAAAATTGAGATATGGAAATCGATCTCGATAGATACAAAAAGTTGATTGCGTTGGTAATACTTTCTAAGTTTTTATGTCTAAATATTCATTAAACTACAGGAACCTTCGTTTTATTAGAAATCTTTGAAGAGATAGTTATGCATGCAAATAAAAGCTTGAGCTGTACGATGAACAAAAATTATTGTAACAATAATTTGAGTATTCTTTTCATACTATTTTACTGTCATTATAACTCCTACAGTCTATTTGAAATATGCAAGTGTAAACTATTTTTCTTTTATTTTAAAGAATGTTACTTTTTCTTCTCTAAATATAATTATCTGTGACTGACAGTATAATGCGTCAATGGAGCTTAACAATCACAAGTTTGTAACAATTCCAAACTTCCTTGTACAGGTATGTTAGTTAACACTTTCCACTCTATAATTAGGTGGATAACTTCAGGACTTGCAACTTTCCAATGCCCTCCCATTTTCATTTCTATCTTGGTACAGCTTTCTATACAGAGTTTATGGCTTATTTTGACTGGTCTTTCTCTAAATGAAGTTTTAAACATGTATCTACATTGTCGTTATTTGTTATTGAATATTCAATGGACTTATGTCACTACGAGAGTAATTGGTAGTCTTCTATGTGCTTATGAATTGGAGTCTTTTCAAGTCTATCCTCATTGACTCCTCCAGATCAAGTTTGTTGATCAAGAATAGAAATCTTTCTGTGATTGTAACAGTAATGGGTAATGAATTTTAATGTTATTAAAGTTGGCTTCACGCCTATTAAGAGTTAGTTGTCTAACCTAGAACATAGGAGTAATCAAACATTGGATGGCATCAACAGTGGCTAATAGACAAGTATCCTATTGACATATATTACACATCTCATTGGTGTCTATGTGCATTTCACCTTATTGGTTCTTTTTGCACGCTTACAGTGTTAGAACTCATAACTTAGTTATGAATGCTGATGCTGTCCTTTTTGGAACTCATCATGCCTGCTAGCACACTTTATGCATTCACCTTCTCATAATGACCAGTCCAAGCAAGAGAGTTTCCTAGCAATCTGTACTATGTAAGCTTCATGAAGTGTATGATTTCATTTGCAGTGTTGGCTTAAATTAGTTGTTTTACACCAACTTAGGAAATTGAAACTGGTTAGAGATCATGTGACACAAAGGAGAATATTAAGAATCAATATTATCTTTACTTAGCTAATTGCTAATTAAGCATTTAAAATTTAAATGAAATTTAAAGGTCTATGATTTCATGCATTCATCCACAAAACCATAACACATACATTTTTCACATACAACACTTATATCTTTTTTTAAAACTAAGTTTCTTTATTCTTCTGTACTCCTTTCATATGATACATTATCTGATATAGTATGACAGCACATATAATGCCTCAACTCATTACAATTGCAAGGGACATGACTGCTAGGCATGTCCTCTCTTCACCTTAGTTATAGGATTGTAGCGGTTTGCTGCTTGAATGTTGGTTGTTTTCATTATTTGTTACATTGTATGCTGAATATCTCATTACTATTAGAACACCTGTCAGATCTGATGCATGTTATCATTGGTGAACACAATATGGCAACTTGAAATTAGTCTATATTTGTATAAATATAAAGAATCTTTGATTGTCAAATAAATTATTTAGCAACCATGAGCAAAAGGTAGAAATCCAAACAGAAGACAGCAAGAGAAATGTACAGATCAGCAAGCTTGTGCAAAAAGAATCACGGTATTGATATCAATATCAACTAGATTCTGGTTTCAGAAGTTGTGGTAAAACTATCTTAAATACCCAACTAGGACTGCTCCCCAACTAGGACTGCTTGAGCACTCAAGCAACAGTCCATTCGAAGGGTTAGAAGCTACCTCAGTTGGCAAAAAGGTACATGATTTAGAATGTATGCCTAACAAAGAATTTATAGGAATGTCCATGGATGACTGAAAGTAGGTCAATGGGACTCGAATAGTACACCAGTTTATAAAGAAAGTTCTAGGAGGAGAATCCTAAGGAGACCCCTCAATGGGGAAGAATAAAAAAAAAAAAAAAAACAGCAGGGGCACCAACATAGATGATAATGAAACCAATACAAATAGCTAAGAAGGGGGGACAAGATCCACAAATAGCATAAGCTGAGTAGGACTGGAGAGAGGAGAAGATCTTATTGAGTATCACAGTCTGGGCTAGAAATGGAGTAGTCATTGGTATTATTTTTCGATTGTTGTGAAGGGGCCAATACAAAATTTGATAGTGCTCATAGGGGAGTGCCTAAGGCCGTGAGAGTCAAACAAGGCACTCCTAGAATCACACCTAGCATCCAAGGCCAAAGAAACTCTCATATTAGTGAAGAAGCTCGTAATATGTGTTTGTCTTTGTGGTTGGGGAGCAGCCAGAGAGTAGACCTATGCCATTGAGAAGGAGCTGAACCACATTGCTGGGAAGATCTTTGTCAACAAAAGAGAAAACCAATGATGATGAGTTCAAGATCAATGCAAAGAAAAAGAAGCCTGAGTCTGAAATTGTTTAATTGAGAAAGGAACTAGAAGAAATAACCACAGCCTCAAATTTGGGAAGAGTACCGAGATCTTAGAAGATATCTGTTGGCGTTTCAATTCGCACCTCTGGAATGCGGATTAGAAATGGACAGCTATGCATAGATAAACTGCTCTTCGAATTAGGAGGGGAAGCTCCCTCTTTGCTGATGTTGCTTAAGAAAGTAAACTAAAACTAATTTGCCAATCTTTTTGTTCAGCTAAGAGCACAAGGTTATAAAACTCAAGCACTGTAGCTGAGATTTTCTCTTTTAGAAGTTCCAACTACGACTAAGCCTACTCTAATGACGTTTCTAACTTCTCAAGTAAACGCAGAGCATGAGAGTTAGAAATGAACAAGGAATGATTCTTAGACATACATACTTAAATAAACTTTCTTCCAATGCACATCTACTTACTTTCAATGCAAGCTGAAATAGAGATCATATAAGCGTAACGCATAAGACAAAAATTTGAGACATTATATCAAATCAAAGTAGGCACAAGACTTTATTTCTCAAATCTCAAGTAACAAAGGTTACACTTCTGGGACAGCAGGATTGTAGCAAAATAGGCTTACAGTTTAGTGATCAACCAAAATTCATTGACACAAGACACAAGAACTGAACAATAACTTGCAATTAAAGAGGTATATGAGCTTGCTCTTACACTAAGTGAACAATACTGAATAACAATTAGAAGGAACTAGTAGGCTCAGTGTTTTGTTATCACAAGCACGGTTAAAAATAAATGGGCAAGGCTGTCCTTATTTATACACAAGCAGAGGAGTAGGGAACCCTAAAATCTCCTTGCTTTTACAACTAAGACTCTGCAACATGCAAACTTTATTTCTAAAACTAAAACAAGATAAGCACCTAACAACCTATGAAAGCATAAAAACAGGGGAAGTGCCAACTATTACATCTTGATTTCTTTCTCCTTCAAAGAATGGATAAGCATGAGCCAAGAATAGAAAGAAAGCTTGGAGAAAGCTTCTAGTCGACTGCTGCTTTAAATCTCAACCACATTTGCCAAAAAGCTAGAAACTATATCTCTATCAAGAGCGTCAATGCTATCTATAGCAAAATTCTGCTTTTCCAGGATTTCCTTGCCTTCTGCAATTGATCTCAAATTTTTTTTGACATCATCAGTTGCTTTATCAAAACTTGCTAATTTCGGCGGCTCTGCAACTAGAGTGATGACCTTTTATAAATATATCCTCTTGCTTTAGCATATCTTTTGTAGCTTTTATGCTTCTAACACTTCTCCTGATTTTTCAATGGAAGAGTGTCATGTCCCCGAAAGTTGACACGAAGTTAGCAAAGGCATATTAACGAATTGATACCTTTATAATTATAATTGTCAGAAGACGATATTATAATTATAATTATTATACGATGAATATCGTAATGCCCAAAATATGCATATTAGGTTCTATAATCATTGTAATAATATGGAATACAATTTCCAAGATAAGATAATAAAGATAACCTAGAACATCACTAGATATAAATATAAATAATTAAATAATATTATAATTATCAAATATAAAATTATCAATATTAAACATTTATGATTATTATAATATTTTAACATAAAATTAGAATTAAAGGGACATTACAATATTCTCATTATTCAGACTAGGGGCAACTAAAAAAAAAATAGATGATTGAATAAAAGATAAACAATAAGGAACCCCTTAACCCAAAACAAGTGCTGACAGAAGAATAGATTATTCTGATAATCAACACGAGGGATATAGTGCATACTAAAAATATATAAAAGTAAGTTAAACTACAAAATCAATTTATAGAGAAGAAGCATATATCTTATATAATAATATTATAATTATTGAATATGAATAATTATAATTATGGTCATAAAATATAATATTGTGACATTACACAAAATGATTGGAGGCCAGTCTGAAGCTCTATATTGTAAAGCATCGAACTATTGTACAAAGGCAAACAAAGATCATTCCAAGTTATATGTACTTTCTCAGAAATCATTGAATCGAAGATAGGAGGAGCCATGAATATTTTAATCTTCAATGGTACAAAGACTAAGAACTATCTTTTGAATTTGTAAAGGAGTGATGGTTATGTTAAGAAGCTTTCTACCGGTAGCGAAGGTAAAGGGCCACGCTGTGAAGCTTGTCGGAACATTGGAGGAAGCCGTTTTAAGAACGGCAATCTATAAGTAATGTTAAGATATTAATTAGGGGAATAATCAGTGACTCGTATTGCTGTAGGAGGGCAGCAGTTAAGCAAGCTCATTACAAGGCAACAATTAAACTCATGATGAACTATTATGAAGAGGCACGATTCTTCCTAAAGCAACGATTATGGTCTAAGGGCATGTCCCTTCAGCATATCGGGTCTTTAAGGGGAATGATGGAAGAATCGGGGGAGATATCCAGGTACAGACCATCACTTGGAGGTCGAAGTCTGTGGAGTTCGATCATTCTCAACTAGGCAAAATGGAGGGAGTCAAGTGACTATTGAATATTGATCTTGTCGTTGCCATTAAGGATGCCGACTGTAGTCTTTAAATTGTTTCATTGAAGCCATGTAATGAAATGACCGCTGAGCATATTGAGTGAATGGATGGAGTGTTGAAAGAGCATTTGTGGAAGGAGAAGGTGGGCGTTTGTGGCCAAGTATGCTGTCACCTTCATAGTTAATTTATATCTGCAGTTTTAGATAAGAAAAGGACCAATAAAGACAAACTCGTTGGAGGCAATTTCCAGCGTTGCCCTTAAAAATTCATAAGGCATAATATTCAAGGTAAGTATTGAGAGGTAAGTATTATCATATGTTGAATGAATGTTGGTAATTACTTATATAATTAAAAAGTAAAAATAGCAGATGATCAAATATATTATTGATTTAGATTTAGTTGGTACTTCTAAGTATATTTAAATATGTCATGATTTATGAATATATCTAAGTATATTTTGACGGATACATATAATGAGAGATTGAATGACACGTTGATAAGTGATAAATACAAATTTATATATATATATATATATATATATATATATTGTGGTGATTGACAAATACAATATATATATATGGATATCATTTATGAGTGTCCAATAATGATGCTTATAGCAATTATTGCACCTCATAAGCTATTATGATTCTTACTCCAAGAATAGATTCCAGTCAAATCCCTTTTGCTAATACCTGTTGACGTGGTTTTTGAGACCGTACCAACACAGAACAAAGTTTCCCAACGAATACTCTATTCTCTCTTGAACAAAGTATTCATCATGCTAAGATTGCGAGTGAGTTCATGCTTTCAACTCCAATGTTCCTTTAATGCGAATAGACCCAGTTTGGTTGATGTGTATTGCTGTGTTCTTACGAGGGGACTTACACAATTGTTCAGACTTCTTGCAGTTAGCAGCCGGTATATGATTTGAAAGGAATTCTTGCGTGTATGATTTAGCAATGTGGTTCGTTTTCCTAAAACTAATCAGAAATATGCGGAATGTAAAGAGTATAGGGCCTAAGAAACTTATGTTCTATTCTAAATGCAGGATATGTGGAGCTTCGTTTTAGTAGACTTCAACCAAATTTCACCTAGCCTCGCATCGGACAGCCTCGGTAAAATTGGTGCAATCTTCAAAGGGATAGCAAAGGATGTTCAAATTATGATTTAGCATAGGTACACCATCACAACGACACATATAAGCATACAAACCACAACCGAAGTTAAACTCAAGATAATGTCCAGTCGACCACGCAAGGCAAACTTATCATCAACAAGTTGCTAGTGGTATGGATTAAAGTGAAGCTACCTCAACAAAACACCACACATCAAAGTAAACTACTTGCATGAAAATTACGCTACTTGGATACGAAAGGAAGAAGAGACCTTGCTAGCTATTCATGACAAGACGAATTCCACCATCAATGAAAAAATCTATTATCATGAAAAGTGTTACACAACAATCTCCACAAAAGTTTTCAAAGGGAAAACTTTCTTTCTTCTCCAATATGCAAAATGTCTACAATCTTCTACTCTCTAGTCTCTAGCTCTAACTCAATTCGATGAATTTCCTGTTCTAATGTATTACAAATGAGGGGGACTCCCCCTTTATATATTAGCCCAAATTCCAAAAGACTCAGCTTAGGGTTACAATCAATAGAGTGGCCGTGAATCGCGCCACCTCAGCCCTAACCCTAAAATCAGGAGAATAGGAGGGTACATTAAATGAATCCTCAAAGATTCCCACTCACTCCCCAAAATAGTGAAGGCAAGTAAATGCCCACATTCGGGCCTTCTAGAAGATCTTTCGCCCAAGAGTGCATTCCCCGCTTCCTTCTCTCCGGGTCAGTGAAACTCAATGAACCCGCTGGCACAACCTCAACTTCCCTAACTCAAATAGCGAATGCAATCTAATCAAAAAAACATCATGGACTGAATGCTCATGCCTTTAACAAGATTTTCCAAGCAATCAAGGAGTCCAAGGCGGTTCGATCGTGGTGGAGAAAGTAGAAGTATTCTAAATCATCTTGTACAAAGGTCTTAAGATCCAAAAGAAAGGCACCACTACCCCTCAAATTATCAACATTCACTCTTCCTCCTCGATTCAACCGGCTAGCAAATATGGCCTCAAAAGTATTCTGAACTCCATCAATGATATTGGCCATAGCTTTATGTATCCTGGCTGAATCCGCCTGTGCCGCGTCGAAGAAACCACGCCCTGTGATCGCTGAAGAATACCATCTAGAGAAATCATACCTGTCATTCTCCTGAATGACACCTCCATCAATCAGCAATCGCAACAGCACATGCCTCAATACCTCAAGACGCTGGATTACCTTGCTCTGATAGATAGAAGCATCGCCCCAAGCATGATCCACTGCATCCATCCGTGTCAAAATACTAGAGGCCTGCTGAAAAGCAAAAGCAAGGTCCTCCATAAACTTCTCTGTCTCGGTACGGACTCCCGTGACCCACTTGTCCGCTTCCTGCGCCATCCTTTGTAGAAACCCTAGGTTTCCCCCTGTTACTGCTCTGACTGATATTTTAAGGTTTTCTGACGTTTTCTGAAGTTTTGTGATTTTTTTGCAATTTTTGGATTATTAACAATAAATGCAAAGGTACGGCTTTACCAGAAATTTATAATAAATTCTTAATAAAATACTAGATCTTCAATGTATATGGAAAATGCAATAGAGATAGAAGACGTTTGCTCATTTATTCATATAGACTCAATACAAAATGATCAACTGGCATGCAATAAGAATTAATGATTTTTATTGTGAAAAGAACCTGTATTTTCCTGGTACGGCTGAAGGTACAGAAAGGTACGGCAGAATTAATTAATCCTCTTCTCCTGCTTTCAGATGAATGCATATGTCTCCAACACTGTAGGCGCCTTCAATGAAGTAGGTTTGATACAACATAGAGAGGCGTTTCTCTTGAAGGAAGAAAACACGTGCTTGAAGAGGTACGGCTCTGTCAGATCTGCATTTAATGCTGTACGGACTTCTCCCAAAACAATATCAATGTCTCTGAATATGGTGCGCCCAGGTTATTGGATGATCTCTGAATGCAAAGCACTGATGAACTCTGACAATATTAATTCTTCTGAAGCTCTGTAGTTTTCTCTGAATAAGAAAACCTCTGTAGGCAATAAATCAAGTGATATTGCACACTCTCTGAATTGCTTTCCGCTGGAGATGGCTCGTTCTCCAAGGAATCGAACGTGAAACCCTAAGTCTCAGGCTCAGACCAAAAATTGATCAATATCAAACTCAATAATCTCATAATGGGCTCAATTCCCAAGGTAAATCCTCAAATACACTGAAAAGTGCGATTCCCTTGAAAATAGGGTTTTAATGAAATATTCATATTTTAATATTTTCCATTCTCCATAGTTTCCCCACTGGATATTTAAATATTATTTAAATGTCAACTGGCCCCCTTTTCATGATGGCGCACCCCTAAATAAAAAAACACTTAAGTTATAATATTAAATTATAACTTTATATTATAAGCGTTAATTAATTAATATTTAATCAATATGACTAAATATTAATATCTCCTCGCTTTCAGCAACCTCGATGATCAATCCGCCGAGCGTCAATTTAACTCAAGTGTTTCGATGCCGACAGTTTTGAATCGGGTAAAAATAGCAGCGGTCCCACATCGGCTTCGCCAAGAACCAAGTAAAATAGCAATTTCGCGAAATATCTCCGATCGGTTCGTAACTTAAAGATAACCGGATCAACTCGCCGATCAAGCTGAGCTAAGTTCGGCGACCCCCATCCACCATCGGGCCTACGAGGGTCGATGATAGGCCAACTCGGCTGCCGAGAGATGTCACATCGGTGAAGGGGACATGACATCCTTCCCAACTCCATCAAGCCACTAATGGACTCTCTAGGTATCTCTGCTGGAGGCTCTATCACTGGAATATCCTGCCCTCAAGAACGAGACAATTGTTGAACATATCCGATTAAAGCCTTGTGTTCTCTTTTCAGCCTTTTATATTTTCCTTCTTTCTTGAATAATCTGTGTTTGAGGGTGAGGTAGGAGTTATCACACTCCTCTACAATCTGCGCACCAGTGGGGCGTCCCAAATCCAGAGTCGTGACCACATAATTCTCAGGTACTGCTTCATTTCGGTCACACTCAACTCGTGGCACTGCTACATGAAGAGTACGGGAACCATCCTCTTTAGTGGATATCTTCGAAAACTTTCTTGCCTTCTTCTTTTGTGGAGGTGCACTGATCCTGTTCAAAAATTCTTCCATCTCAACTGCTGGATCAAGCTCCTCTCTGGGGCTCCTTCTCATTCTATCCTTAAGCCAATCAGGCACATCGTACTGTATATCGAAGGGCTGCTGCTCCTATGCCTCGACTTCTCTAACTTGCTCAACCTCTATATCATTCTGGCGAGGCTCATCGTCCTCAAGTGGCTGAGTGTCACCTGAAATTATATCATCATCCTCATTCATTGCCGCCTCCAACTCCTGCTGAAACTGAGGGTCAGTAATAGTCCCTCTATCATCCCGTTGATCAACTCCTACTGTATGACACTGGCCAACCTAATTTCTCTCCGCGGAGGTTTAACAATATCCTCGTGACTACTTGCACTCGATTCAAAGGTATTCCTCCGACAACAAACAAAGAAACCTCTCTTGAGTACTTGAGAACGGTTCCAATGGTGATGCAACTCGGTGACTGCGGATGTTCCGGCTGAATGTGCTCCCCGCCAACTAACTCTTTCTTTCCGGCTCGACTCGCACTGCTTTTCTCACTGGTGGGTGTCCCGATCTCCCATCATGTTGTAAGTCAAAACAATTGGACCTACTCTTCAACTCATGACTTATCAACCCATGCTCTAGTGCGGAATGTCAGGACTGATAGAAAGTGCGTCCAAATCAACAAATCTCAAAGCCTACCAATCCTCGAGGTGGGAGGGAGTATCTCATCATAGACACCTGATGGACAACGTCTATCCTCGCTCACTCGCCTAGAACCGCACCACTCTTACACTCCCCGACAAAGTAATTCCAGAATCGAAAAATCCTTTTCCTTACTAACTTTATCACCGCATCAGCCCAATAATCCTCAATGGTGGCCTTATGTTTAAACTCCTCTGACAGTACCCATTTGATGTTATGATGTGGGTCGTAGTGCTGTCGGCTAATATGATATGAGAAATGATAAAATTGAAGTTCACTTTCAGCCTCTCTAGCTGCCTGTATTGAAGGACACACCTCATCCGAGTTGCCCATGACAACTGGAAATTCTACCCCTCCCTTCTTCTTTTTCTTTTGAATTTTATCAAAGGCAAGCAATTGTCTAGATATCTCTAGCATTAAAACTCTATCTGTTGGGTACTTAGGCAGCCTATATGGATATGATGAGAAACCTTGCAGCCTAATATAAGAAAATTTTGGAAACTGTATGAACCAGCACCCATACCTTTCAATCAACTCTTGGGCCTCCCTCGAGATTCTGTGATTTAATCGCTCCTGAAGCAATCTCGTGATGTACATGGTAAGGAATCGTTGACACGCTTGTAGTGAGTTGTGCTTGCCAAATGCAACTGCGGACAAGCATCATATATCTTAAACTGGTGGGAGCCACAACCGACAGGTTCCTTGCAAGAGATCCCCCTGTACTTCGTCATCCGTGCCAACATATAGATAATATAAGAGCTCATGTAAAATGTCTTCGTTCTCCTCAAGCTCAGGAGTTGCTCATGTAAATTATCACTTATCATCTCGGCCCAATTGACATAGTCTTTTCCTTCTAGCACGAGATTGATGTAGTAAAACATCCAAGGCACAAAAATGAAGGACTGTGCACAACCACCAACCCTGCTCAGCATCATTGTCATGTCCCCATTTTTGGCGAGCATCAGAGTCGTAAGAGTTAGCCTATTATGCGACCCTCGTAGGCTGATGGATGGTATAGAGGGTCTAGTTGGAGTTGGCTCAGCTTCAGATTGGCAGTTCTTGATCAGTTGGCTTTCGTTCGGGCTCATTC
>VDFB02382540.1:0-14774 GCA_007258455.2 Sequoia sempervirens
ATGTTAATGAGACTGCAAGGGTTGTCAAGCAACACCTAGGATTTGCAGTAAGATCTAATGGCCCATATCCTCCTAGATGAGTTGTCCCTTCTTGAAGAGCAATGGTCCCCATTGCTTGTAGTTGTGGCAAAAGATGTGGAAACAAATTGGCAAGCTGCACCTCTACAAACCATTTTCCCTAGAAAAGCACTTAACCGGCTTTGACGATTTGGAAGAAAGTGATCTCTTGTTGTCGTGTTCATTTGACACTTGATCCAATTATGCAGGAACACTATATTCTAGATTGATCTCCATTGCCAAAATACCTTTGCAACATCTAATGTATCATTGTTGGCGTTTAAATTCGCACCTCTGGAATCGCGGTTGAAAAGCAGTCAGCATAGATATTGCTCTTCAAATTAGGAGGGGAAGCTCCCTCTTGCTGATGGTATTTGAAAGAAAGTAAACTAAAACTAAGTTGGCTATCTTTTTGGATCAGCTTAGAGCACAAGGTTTTTTAAACACAAACGCCGCAGCTGAGATTTTCTGATAAGAAGTTCAACTACGACTAACTTAGACTAAAGACGTTCCTAACCTCTCAAGTAATAGCAGAGCAAGAGAAGTTAGAAATCAACAAGGTAGATTCTCTGACAAAAATGCTTTAACAATCTCTCTCTCAACAAACACCTACACACTGCACTGTAAGCTGAAAATAAAGATCATGAAAGCATAACATAGATGCTTGAAATCGAGGATTTTAGACCAAGGCAAAAGAGGCTCATGATTTTTGTGCTCAAATCTCTAAAACAAAGGAAACTCCTTCTAACATGCCTTGAATAAGAAATTGCAGCTAAGGAGGCTTGCAAGCTTATTCTTAACACAATAGAAAACAGCAATCTCACTAACTCCTTGTTGGCTAAAGAGGCTCCAAACAATTTGCTTATCACAATACAAATGAACAATACTTGAGCAACAAATATAGAAGGCACAATAGGCTCGATTTTGTTCTCCTTAAGCGGTTAAAGAAACTAAATGAGCAAAGGCTCTTATTTATAGAGAAGCAGAGGAGTAGGGAACCCTAAAATCTCCTTGCTTTCACAATCTAGGGCTTGCTCAGCAAGCAAGCTTTATTACTAAATCTAGAAACAAGATAACAACTAAAACCCTAAAAAGCGGAAAAAGCGGGAAACGCCAACTATTACATCTTATCTTCTTTCTATCCTCAAAGAATGGATAAGGATGATTCCAAGAATAGAAAGAAAGCGGGAAAGAAAGCTTCTAGAAGAAAGCTGCTTTAAAGCTCGATCACATCCGCTAGGAAGTCTGAGATTGTGTCCCGGTTCGGTGCATCTATGCCATCAACAGCAAAACACCGCTTTTCAAGAATATCTTCGGCATCTGCAATAGATCTCTGGAAATCTTCAATCTCATTGGCCGCTTTATTGAACTTTGCTGACATCATTGAAACATGACCTATCCTTCCACCAACTGGGCTGCAACTATGAACAACGTTCTGGAACTGATTTTGCACCTCCTCAAGCCCGACATAAGAACCATCTTCAAGACTGTACTGAGAGGGGATCTCTATGACAAATTCACTGATGAAAAGGAGAGCTTCAACCACCCTTTGTCTGTAGGCGATGAATTCTTCAGATATCCTCTCATAGGTTTTAACTTTGAAAACATGACGTTCTCTCCATGCAAGGATTTGTGTTTTGTGCTCCTTTGAAACTGCTGAACCGTAGGCTGTGTCTAAATCAGCAATGATAATCTCATGCCTAGGTTTTACTTCAGCCCATGTTTGTTCAAATCCTTGGATGCTTTGACGAAGTTTATGAGCATTCTCTCTCAACTGGAACATCCGAGCCAAGATCTCCTTTCCTCTAACAATGAAGCTCTCGATCCACTCCTGAGTCTCTTTCCCACATATGACCAACTGTCTTAACTGATGGTGATCAGCTGGTGTCTCTAAGACCCGGGGCAGCAACTGGGTTGCTTGTGAAGAACCACGAACAAGGTTAGAGATGAAAAGCCTAAGCTGCTGATTTTCAGCCTTGAGGGCTGCCTTGTCTTCTCCATCTTTAAGCACTCTTTCATGTAGGTTTTAGGATACAACTTTGAAGAGACTCAAATCTGCATGTCTGGTATTTCTACCAAGATTAGCCTTGACCATTACAAAATCATCCATGTTCACCTCATCTCTATTCTTATCTTCTGGAGGCACAGCAGTCTCTACAACAATCTCGTTATCAGGATTCCTATCAAAATGAACTTGCTTCTTTGCCTTCTTCTTAGGAGGTTCCTGATAGATATTATCGAGATCATCAACACTCACTTGGTATGAAGGCCTTCTCCTAACCCTTCCTAAGGAGTTCTCAAGCCAAGACACCGTAGTATCTCTACTAACTTCCTCAGGAGGTACTGCTGCGATCTCTTCATCATCTTCGATATCAAGATCAATATGAATTGGTGACGAACCCGTCAAAGGTACAGGAACATGTGTTGAAGGTGGCTCCTCTGTTTCTTTCTGAGGTATGGGCTCGTCAAAAGGAACTTCTGAATCAACCGTAGGCTGTTCCTGTATGACTATGCCTGAGAAATCCAACCTTCTCTTTACATTTTTATTTGATCTACATCCTTTGACGCCATCTTGAGACTGACCTTTACCCTTTCCTTTTGACTGTGCTGTGGAAGAAGAGGGAATTATCCTTGGCGGCTCTGCTACTGGAATAGAGTTCTTCCTTTTAAGCACTAAGAAAACCTTACTATACTCCACGACTTGTCTTGTTCTGTCTTCAACTGAAAGAGATTCCTTGTTTGCCCAATTAACTTGAGGAAGAGGCTGATCCTTGATTCTTTTCTGAGTGTACATTGGTAGAAGAACATCTTCATCATCATCAGAGAGCCCTTCTATATCTTCATTTAAGCAATCTTTCATCTGATGGAGAGTTAACCTGCTGTAGCTATGCCTTCGCACTTCAAACTCGTCTGCACAGTTAGCCCAAAAATCTTCAAGTGCGGGTATATGATTGTAGTTCTTCTCCAACCGGCAAGCGTAGACACCATGAGGATCAAATGACCGCCTCTCACTGTAGGGTTTGAGACCGAATTTATCTAATTCTTCTCCATTGTCGGCATACACTTGCGGCAGTCTGCGTAATATAAATACCCAACCCAATGGAAGGTGAAGAGGTTTCTTTCTATTTCTCAAAGGTATTGGACCGCGAGTGAGCTTGCCTCGGAATTCCATGAAGATGACCTAGATACGACCGGGGATACCTTGGCAACATTGGCGGGGCACGAGATAACCATAAACCACGGAATGGTAAAGGTAGGAAGCTGTATAAACCCGATCTGCCCATTAAAGCCATTGCTGCCCTAACTGGCCCGAGAATATGCGGTGCAATTCATTAATCTAAGTCATAGCGCTTGTGTACATCAAAGAATGCCTGGATTGCACTTTGTAGTGGTGCAAGCGGCTTTGTGAATCGGTTGAGGGATAATAATTATATATGTGTTGAGCGGCTCAGCCAGCCCCTGATTGTTCAATCCTCGAATTGACCTTGATAGGCCACCAGGTAGACTAGATATGACACCATGTGAAATACATGAAACTGGAAATATTCTGTTATTTGTTGATGTAGGCAGTCACTAATCAAAGTAGGCCAGTCATAAAACTCAGTCTTCTTCATAATGTGAGGTATGGCATAAAACATCAAGGTTGGAACTTGGTGGCATCCCTCGGAACCGATGACCACTGGTGGAAACCACGCAAAGTGATGATGATAACAACCTGCGTCCTTGAACTCCTAAGCTGAGCATTCTTGGGCAATGTCTTATGTTTTCTTTTCGTCCATCTGCAGGGCAATCTTCTTGCTGTATTTGTCTTTATGCATATTCCACATCTTTTCACATTCATCCCTCAAAAGAGTTACACTTTCAGGCCACGGGGGAATGGAAAAACACTTTTCAACCATGTCGGGCTTTAAACTGCAAATCAACCTGCCATCTGCTGACTGGATCTCCCTAGTAGCCGGGTTGTAATGCTTAATGCAAGCGATTACGAACTCGAGGCTCACAGTGACTGTCTCAGAATAAACTATTTTGCTCTTGAGGAGTCCAGGAAGTATTTGAGTTCTGATTGAGCGTTGCACCTTTGCTCTCTCAAAGCGTGTAGGTCGAACAGAGCGACATGATGCAAGTTTGTCTCGGTATTTTTGATATGTCGTGAAAAAGTGCTGATTCGAACTTGAAAACATTAAGGTGTACTCCATTTGAGAAAACTTCGAAGAATATTTGTAAGCTTCGCCCTTTGGATTCGGACAAGTCTTGAACAATTTCTATTTTAGAATGCTGATTTTTTGTGTGCTTCAGCGGACGAATTTTTTTGAGAAATTTTTCTGAGATATGGGTTTTGTTCAGAATGGCGATACAAGACAACCCAGATCGTCCGTTTTTGAAAATCTTGAATTTTGACTGAAAAAGCAGCAAACCCTAATTTCTTCAATTTTTTCCGAAAAAAGCTGGCATCTGGGTTTTGTTCAGAATATCGTTAGAAATGGACCCAGTTGATTGGATTTGCAAAACTCTGACGTTTGATCGAAAAAAAGCGATAACCAGAGTTTGGAAAGAAACGATATGGAGTTTTCTTGAGGAAGGCCCGATTGAAGGACCGGATAGTTGAAATTTGAATGCTGCTTGGAGTTTTTAGGCATGCAAGATAAAGCACTTGCTGCAACTTGATGAAGTTCTTGAAAAATTCTTCAGAAGATAGAGGCAAAAAGACCCAGATGACTGAAAAATTGAAAGCCTTGGCCTCCTGCTTGAAAAACTTGATCTTCTGGAACAAAAAGAATGAAAGAACAATGGTTTATGCTTGCTGGTCTGAAAAATCTGATGTAAAACCAGCAACTATGGATTCTTGAATCACAAAAATTCTTCAAACTTGCTGCTCCAACTTTCTCCTCTGGATGCTACCTGCAAAAATAATGAAAAATACATTGAAAAGAAGTGTTAAATAGACTTAGGTTTTGATTTTAGGTTTTGCTTTTTTTTTTTGCTTTTATTCCAAAAACCCTAAATCTCATCTCCTCAAGTTTGGACGCCATCTTCTTCCTTTTCAAATTTTGAAATTTTGAAAATCTCAAAAATCTTCTAAGGCATGGAAATTTGGGCACCTTTCTCCAAGAGGGGCGCTCAACTTCACCAGTGTTAGTCAAAATTTCAACTTTTTCAACTTTTCTCAATTTTAACATGCCACTTCGCCACTGATTTCTCGTTGATTGGTTTACCCGACAGGCGAGCTGAGTGATTCACGGCGAAGCCTGACTGATTCTGAAAAAGATGTTCTGGAGGCACCTCCGGCTAAAAATTTGATCTCGACCTCCGAATTCATGGGAGGCTTTTCCTTCTAGGGGCGCCCAACTTCTTCAGTGTTAGCCATTTTTCTGATTTCCAAGCTCTTCCTTCTCCCTTTGATCTTCTGGTGAATCTTCGATTCCGGGAGCTACGTTGATCGGACTGACTGTCTGAGTGTTTCGTTGGATAGCCAGACTGATTTTGGCGAGGCCTTCTTGGACGTTACTTCTGCAAATTCCATCATTTGGAGGCTTTAAAATTTGGGCGCCCTTCTTCAACTGGGGCGCCCACTTCCATCAGACTTAGAAAATTTTCCAATTTATTCAGGTCTCTCACTTCTTCAGATGACCTTGTTGGATCTTAAGCTCGTCGGATTGACTGATGGCTGTGCTCATCGCGAAGCTGACGAAGAATGAAGGGGGTGCTCTGGAGATACGTTTGTCAAAAATGGATTTTTACCCTTCAAAAGTTTGGGCGCCTATCTTGACTGGGGGCGCCCAGTTTACCAACACTTAGTTTATTTTTTGACTTTTTCACTTTTGCTTTGAATTTCTCTTTTTACCTCTCGTCGGACCTTCTGTTCAGCCTTTTGAATCTGATGACGAGCTCCGTTTGTCGTGTTGAATAGCTCACTGCAAAGCCAGTTGAATTCTGACGACATCCCGTTATAGCTTCGACTGCAAATTCCTCTGTCTGCATCCTTGAAAAGTTGGGCGCCTTTCTCTTCTTAGGGCGCCCAGTTTCTCCAGACTTAGAAAAATTCTAATTTATTCAACTTCAAGTTTCAGATTTTCACTTCATACCTTCTACTTTGACTTGAATTTGCCGGAGACTGGATCATCAGATGCTCTGACGGGGATATCCATCGCGAAGCTGACTGAAAACTGAGCAACTTCTATTGGGGATCCAAACCCTAATTCCTTCATCTGGTACCCTGAAAAGGTGGGCGCCTTTCTTCAACTGGGGCGCCCAAACTTAGCAGACTTAGAAAATTTTCATGACTTTTCACTTTTCTTCCTCGATCCTCGTGCATGTTCATCATTTCACTTTCTGCTGGAAGTTTTGAATGCTAAAATTAACGCCTGGCAGTCGGATGACCTCCATTGATGACCTCGGAACTCCAGATATGCTTCTGAAAAAGCTGAATAGACCCAGTAGGGCAAAACTAATTATTTTAAGATTCTGACTGCACCAGCCTGATACGGACACATTTTGAGCCAATCAAAATCATTGGACTTCGGACCAACTTTCTATTTTTAGAAATTTTCTATTTTTAGAAAATTTTGCCAGTATCCGTTTCGAAAGAAACCCAGAAAACCCAGAAAACTTTTTACTATTTCGAGAAAATTTCTAAAAATAGCAGTTTTCCTAAAATTTAGGGATGAAAAACTGAGATGGGTTTTGTAGGTTAAGCTGCTCTTAGCGACCAGATCGTCAGAAATTGAAAATTTTGTGTTTTAACCCTCCATGCAAGACATGCACACCAAATTTTGACCTTTTGATGTTTGACAAGACTTTTACTCATTTCTTCAAAATGTCTAAGTGTAACAAAATTTTAATTTTGGGGTACAACATATCCAATAGAGGTGGGGAAAGTAATGGCTCAAGAACTCTATGTTGAAGACTAGATGCAACCCATTGTAAGAAGGCAGATTAATCTTAAAAGTGTTCTCTTACTTGCTAGATGATGGTGTGAAGCTCAAACCAAAGTAGGTGATTCTTGCAGTGAAGTCATGTTAGTCTTTCATTCTACAAGTGTAGCTAGACTTGATCCCCACCCAAAAAGCTGCACAATACATGATGCTTGTTATTGAGCTACTTATACTTTGCATTAGCCTATTGTTAAGTGTATTAAATGTGTTCATTGAATTGAACATCTCTATCAAGTTCCTTTTGAGCTTAAGGAGTTGTTGATGGAAAAATAGAATAAGCTACATCGATAAGTGCCAAAGGTTGGATACCCAAGAAAACTCAAAAAGGAATGTGTGTGGTAGAGTTGTACATATCTCTATTGCAGCTATGTTGAATGAAAGATAGGCTTTCATCCCAAGTAAGATGTTTCTTCCAATTGTACACCTTGAGAAGATGTACTATCATCATGTTTACTACTTTCATCATCTATCCATCACTCAAGGAATGGAATGCACTAACTTGTTCAACTTTGTGTCTATTAGTTTTATGATCAGATTTAATGCACAGAAAATTAATTGAAAATCAGACACAATAACACAGCAGATACCCTGGGAAAACCCTCCTCTTGAGGGAGAAAAACCCAACAACAAATATATCTCTTATATATATAAGCAATGGCAACAAGTCACTTTACAATGAGGCCACACACAAGGCCAATAATCAGCACCAGCAATGGCTGTAAGACAAACTAATAGTCTGCTCTTTTAATCTGCACTTAAGAGACTTAACAATCTGCTCCTATATGAATTCGCACTACTCTTCTTGAAGAACTCACACTTAATGGAGAAGGAGATCGAACTTGCTTGATGATAGAATGAGGAAGAATGAACTTCTATATATACATTTTGCAAGAGAGGTCGCACCTCTTCAAGGAGAAGGTCGGCCACCAAAAGAAAAATATAATTACAAATAATAAATAATAATTACAAAGGAGGTCGGCCATCTTAGAGATATGTTGCCATTAAATAATCACAAATAAATAAGGAAGTATGAAGCCCAAAGCTGCAATAACATCAACACTCCCTCTCAGCTAGGGAGGAATACTCCCTGTTGCACAAGACACATCACCTCATCGTGAAGTCTACCACAATGGCTACAACCATATGTGGAAATGAAACGATATCACCTCATCGTGATATCAACCATCATGGCTACTCCCATAGATGGTATGTACAAGTGCCCATCACTCAACGTGATGTTGTCACCTCATCGTGACATTCACCATGGCTCCCCCAGAGGGTGAAACACAAGTAAAAGAAAAATCATCACGAACTCTCTCACGTGATGTTGTCATGGAGTCACACACATGACATCCACCATGGCTCTCCCAGAGGGTGGAATCAAGGGATTTCACCTCAAACTTCTCTTATAGAGAAGAACTCCTTAATCAAGGGATTTCACCTTGAACTTCTCTCATAGAGAAGAACTCATTAATCAAGGGATTTCACCTCGAACTTCTCTCACAGAGAAGAACTCATTAATGAAGATCATTGATACTAAGACTCCTTCTCAGTTAAGGCTGTATTCTCCACCATACCAAGCTTATCTCAAAAGTAAACAAACTTTATCCTGGAGAGAGGCTTGGTGAGAATGTTTGTCGTTTGCTCATCAGTGCTGATATACCTCAACTATATAGCTTTCCTCAATACCATATCTTTGATATAGTGGTATTTGATCTCAACATGATTAGTTATGTCATGAAGCACACGATTGATAGAAGGCTTCACACAGCTCTGGTTATCACAATGAATGATAATAGGCTCCATTGATTGTCCAAATAATCTTGCAAGGAGCTTATGAAGCCACACTACTTCCCAAGCTGCCATACAAGTTGCAATATACTCCGCCTCTACTGTACTCAATGCTACAAATGATTGCTTCCTGCTACACCAGGAAATCATAACAGACCCCAAACTGGAGCAACATCCAGAGGTGCTCTTCTGATCAGTAACACACACTGCCCAATCAGAATCAGTATAGCCATGCAACTTCAAATCCACATCTGAAGAATATCTCAACCCATATACAACTATGCCACACAAGTATCTCAGGATATGCTTCGCTGCAACTAGAAGTATTTTCCTTGGTTCACACATGAACTTGACAAAATGCACTTACTACAATCTGGTCTAGTATAGATACATCAACAATCCAAACAACTGACTATACATAGTAGGATCCACCAGATCTAAACTAGTTGCAGCCTCCTTAAGCTTCTGAAAATTGGTTTCCATAAATCAACATAAAGAACCAAGATCAACTAGATTACCATCTTCTTCAGGTTCAATAGGCTCCCTCTGAATCTTCAAACACTTGCATCAACCTTCTGACTTCTTCGTCCAAGATTTCCTGCAACACTTGCCTCAATGCACACCTTTGGTATAGTAGAGAGTTCAGGGTAGACCTCCTCGACCTCATAGTAGATTACTCTATTCTGAATAGGTTTGTGGAGCTACCAATATCAAATCCAGATGACTATTGTGCAATTCTGATCTCAGCAGCTAAAGAGGTCTTTCAAGAATTGAACACTTAGCCTTGCAACACTGCAACCTTCACTTCTTCTCAATGAGTCACAAAACTCCCTCTTGATCCCTACTTCAGAGATTGCAAAGAAGACTTCTGGAAGTGAACTCCCCCTAGCCACCAATTCAGTCTCATGGCTGCAAGTTGTGACTTAATGCTTGATCATTTCTTTGGTTGGTATGACTTCCTCACAAGATGCCTCAAGCTTTTCATCACTAAGCAATCTCTCATCACCTTCTTGCTCCTAGAAATGTCCTGAAAGCATTTTAGAGAGAGATTACTAACAGTTTATAATTATCCAAAGAAATATCAAGGCTAGAATCATACAAGGTTTACTATCTCAAGTTATAGCATAAATACATAATAATTTATGAGCAATATTAAAACATAAATGAATCAACCTATAAGAGAAATATATCAAAAGATCATAATGAAGGAATAAAGAACTTATCTTTAATTGAATTCAAATATAACTCTTTCTTTCATCTTTTACTCCTCTCGAGAGTGCTAAACTCAGCACAACAAAAGACAATCTGCACAACTACAAATTTCTTGCATGCATAATGCAATTAGCATGTAGAACCAACCCTCTCCAAGAGTCAAGGCTCTAACACAGTCCATGCATTAGAGAATGATATCGATGTGACCAACTAATCACCATCGAAATTGCAATTCTCTTTTCATCTCTAAGTCACACTCAAAAAAATTTCAAAACAAGCATGAACATCTCACAATGAATAAATATAAAAAGGGGTGTCTCCAAAGGATCTCATCCCAAAGATTACAATTCAAGAGAAACTACGATTTTTCTTTACTAATTACAATATCCAAATAAATGATATAACTCAGAAAACAAAGAATACTTATCCCTTTAAATATTCTGATGAATGCAAATATTGGACGTAGTAAGATATGTTGCTTTTGCGCACAGATCAGCACACAACCTTCACAGTTTGAACACAAGCCCATGACTTAGAATATAGAAATTCCCTAGAATCCTTCTGAGAAGATATCTCATCCACATCCGCAAATGAAGCATGTTGATTAGGCTTGGTTGGGCAATCCTTTGCATAGTGACCAAACTTGTCACAACGAAAACATTGGACTTTAGAGAGGTCCCACTTCTTCTTGAATGTAGGAGCACCATCAACTCCTTTATCTCTATTCCTCTTGAAATATCCTTTCTTTCCTTCTACGAGGATTGAGCGGAAAGAACATGAATGTCTTCATTTGTAGAGCTTCGACCAATACCTCTCGTAGCCAACCTAGACTCCTCTTGAATACAATCCGCCCTCAAACGATCAAACTTGGGAAGTTTTGATCTCGCACTGATTCCTTGAATGTAAGACTCCCAAGATGAAGGAAGACCATTAAGAGCCAACATGGTCAAATCCTTGACATCAACAAAATGACCAATAGAAGAGAGTTGATCTCTCAATTTAGAAATCTTCATGAAGTAAGCGATGACATATTCTCCTTCCACCATCTTAACATGATGAAGTTGTTGCTCTAATGCAAGTACCCGACTTGTGTTGTTGATTTCATACATCTCCTCCAAAGTTTTAAACATCTCTCTTGCCATCTTCAACTTGGAGACAATAGGAACGATATGATCCTTCACGGAATCAACTAACATCTTCTTCGCCTTGATATCTTCTTCCACTGTACCTTCTCTTCCTCATCAGTAGGTTCAGGCACTTTGCTCTCCACAAACTCGACCAATTCACTTTCTTCCAAGGTGAGCATAATTCTAAATCTCCAAGATGTGAAATTAGATGCTCCCTCAAGTCTATTCTCAAGCTTAAGACCGATCACCATCTTGACGAAGAGATAGAAGTAAACAACGATGAGAAAGAGAGTAAAGAGTATCGTTGTAATAACAATTTGATCAAGATCTTCTTCAAACCCACTCTAATACCATGATAGTTTTAAGATCAGATTTAATGCACAGAAAATTAATTGAAAATCAGACATAATAACACAGCAGATACCCTGGGAAAACCCTCCTCTTGAGGGAGAAAAACCCAACAACAAATATATCTCTTATATATATAAGCAATGGCAACAAGTCACTTTACAATGAGGCCACACACAAGGCCAATAATCAGCACCAGCAATGGCTGTAAGACAAACTAATAGTCTGCTCTTTTAATCTGCACTTAAGAGACTTAACAATCTGCTCCTATATGAATTCGCACTACTCTTCTTGAAGAACTCACATTTAATGGAGAAGGAGATTGAACTTGCTTGATGATAGAATGAGGAAGAATGAACTTCTATATATACATTTTGCAAGAGAGGTTGCACCTCTTCAAGGAGAAGGTTGGCCACCAAAAGAAAAATACAAATAATAAATAATAATTACAAAGGAGGTTGCCTATCTTAGAGATATGTTGCCATTAAATAATCACAAATAAATAAGGAAGTATGAAGCCCGAAACTGCAATAACATCAACAGTGTCTAGCATAGAACAAAGCAATTTCTAGATAGTGCTCTCTATTTGAAAAGATAGTCTCTACAATTCCAAAGTGGATATAGGCATACCAAAAATACAATTGAGTTTTTTCTAGAGTTGAGATCGATTTCTTGCAAGGAATCAAAATTGTCGTCTTTGAGAATCTATCAACTAATACAAAAAGAGAATCATAACCATGTTTGATGGTAGGGTAGCCTAAGAGGAAGTCCATGGAAATCGATTCCCGCGATCTCTTTGGAATCAGTAAAGGTGTGCACAACTTTGCTTCTTATTAACTAATTTGGCAATCACACATGCTATGCAACACTTGATGTTGGCTACATCTGACATAAGGTGTGACCAAACGAAATACTTTTGCAACACCACAAGAGTCAATTCAACTCCAAAGTATCCCATAGTCTTGTTGAAATGCACCTCCCAAACTAGCTTGTGTCTCTCTACCTCATGTAGAATGCACAAGCGCTCAAGGTGTTATAGGAGTTCATCTTGCAGGTAAAACTCTAGAACTGAATTACCACAAAGCAACTTCTATATATTTAAAATCCTTATCAAGGGGACATAATTATCACCATGCATTGACTTCATGTCCACCTGCATCAAGAATAGAAAGGAGAGCTTGAACTAATAGATGGCTCAAATGATATGAACTAGATTTGCACTTACATTCTTATGCTTGATTCTCAAATGGAGTTGATGAAGACAAGAATACCATTGTTGATGTTGCTCTTGTTGTAGCTTGTGCAAAGTCTATAAGAACTAAAGTGGCTTGTGATCTATGTGGATCAGAGTCTCCTTGTCCAAGACATAATACTTAAATGCCTGAACAATAGCATAAAGCTCATAATCACATGTTGGGTAGTTCCTTACTAGTGTAGGAAATGTCTCACTATGGTATGTAATTCAATGACCATGTTGAGTGAGGACTGCTCCAACTACATATTGTGATGCATCAATCTAAATCTCAAATGGTTGTTGAAGATTCAAAAGCACAAGAATCGGTGCAAGAAACAAAATCTGAATTTCAACTCTTTGAATGCTTGAAATATTGTCCAGTTGACCAAATGAATTTTGCTTTGGCACCACCTTTGGTAACTCAGTTCAAAAACCAAATCACATGAGAAAAACCAAGTGCAAATCTCTTATTGAAATTTGCCAATCACAAGAAGCTATAGAGCTCTATGAGATTTTTTTATTGTAGCCATTCCTGGATCCTATATCTCCATTCTATGAAAATCTTCACCAAGTCCGCATGCACTCCTTACACATCTACTGTGTTTCCCAAATACTTTATCTCCCACTTAGCAAATGAACATTTCTTCATATTTACATATAGCTTATGTTTCCACAAAGTGTCAAGCACTTGCTCTATATGGCACATATGTCTATTCTAAGTTTTGCTAAAGATTAGGATGTTGTCAAGGTAGACTACAACAAAGAAATTGGTGAATGAACTAAGGATGTCATTCATCATCTACATGAATGTAGCTAAAGTGTTGGCTAAATTGAAAGGCATGGCTAACAATTCAAACAAATCTTCTATTGCCTTGAAGTTTGCCTTACAAATGTTTGTAGGTTCACTAGAAATCTAATGATACCTAGAGTTAAGATCCATTTTTGGTAGAACTTTGCACAGCAAAGCTGCTCCAACAAGTCCTTGATCATTAGAAGAGTGTAGCAATTCTTCACAAGGATCTTGTCGATATTGAAATTCCAATCATGATGACTAATTACGTGATGCTTTGAAAATATTGAATTAATCATACAAATCATTGAAAATTAAACTGTGTAAATGAACACAAGTACGCAAACAATTCACACCTTGAAATCTGCTTTGCATTCCTTCGAAAGCTTACAAGGAAACCTCCACAACTGTCAAACTAATAATTGCATGGAATTTTTACACTGTACTAAGTTATTATATTTTTATCTTGCATCTATCTTTATAGTATTCAGCTAAAAATCTAATCTTCCAAAAATAGCATTCTCATCTCACAAAAAGAAAGCAACCTTATCTCACGCAAGAGATGACTTGGAAGATAAGTCTAAATCATTAGTGCTTATCCACACTTTATCAGACTTAATTAACTAAATAAAAGATTTTCACTTTATCACTTAAGTGAATTACAAAATAGAAATAACTTGAACTACTTGCACATTTGCATTGAACCTATGCAGAAGTTCCAAACTGACCTAAAAAACTCAATAGTTGAGAACTTGAGAACTCTCTGATCAATGCACAACCTTTATTTGTCATCTTTCTTTTGTCAAGCACAATTGCGTTCTCACAAGGCAATGAGCTAGGCCTGATTTGTCCTTTATCCACAAGTTCATGAATCTATCACTTGATCTCTTCATTCTCAAAAAATGCTCTACAATATAAAGATGCACTAGGTAGAGGTAGTCTACGAATCAAATCAATAATATGCCTTCCTAAAATATATAAAGGCACTAACTCTGGTGGCTAAAAGATATCCTTGAATTCTACCAACTTGCACTAACTTTGGGATGATGATGCTGCAAGGGAATACTTGCATTCAAATCTTACCATTCAAATGTAATGTCCCCTTTTTCCTGCCCTAAATTCTCCCTATTTTAATAGTGTTTTTAAACACTAGTATATATATTATATAATATTAAAATATCAATAATATAATTAAAAAATAAATAAATAATAAAATAAAATAAGAATACTTTATTGAGATCGGCCAAAATTGGAGGAGAAAAAAAAAAAGCAAATAAAATAAA
>VDFB02382541.1:0-45437 GCA_007258455.2 Sequoia sempervirens
TAGCGGTTTACTTCTTGCCCGGTCTATCTTTTGGCAGTATCTATCTAGCAGCAATTCAATCCTTTGTAGTTCAGTGTTCAGTTTGGCTTTTTGATGGTTTTGAAGTTAACTTACTATTTTTGGCATTTACTATTTTTAGTAAGTTCATTTTTGGCAGAAGCATCATCATCAACTTGGTTCAGTTTGGCATTTGTCAGTTTGCTATTTTAGCAATTCATTAGTTGCAGCTTGGGCATTGTATTTGGTTATCTCCTTGGACTGAGTTTTAGACTTAGTCAATTTTCATGTCTTGAAGTTGTACCCCACGCCTAGGCTTGATGACTTCAAGTTGTTTTAAAGAAGGGGACATAAAGGGGTCAAGTGAGCATTTAATTATTTAATAAATGCTTTATTGTTGCAATATGAAATGGATGCCTAAAAGGGAAGTTGAATGATATTTTATTATTTCAAAAAGTAAAAGGCAAAAAGGTGGCGTCCCTTTTGGAAGTTGAAGTGATTCAACTTCTTGGAATTTGAAGAGTTCTTGTTGCTTCATTTGCCAACTAAAGCTTATATATTGCTGCTGTTTGAAGAGTTGATTATCCATTGTTAATTGCTAAAGTTATGCTGTCGAAATGACATTGTGATTATTTCTTCGAGGGATGCTTACCTCCTAGATTCCAATCAATTTCGTGTTTGAAAGACAACACCTAATTGGTTTTATTGCTGCTTCTCATCCAGACTAGCAGATTGAGCCTATTGTTGAAGAATTTTGGAGTTTATTATCATTTTTGAGTTGCTGGTTCATCTACAGCTGAAAGTGAATTTTGTATACAGCTTTGTGAGTAAATTTTATTTCATTTTGGGCATTCGTGCTATGTGATTGTTGACATTGGGCAACCCTTCTCATAGAAGATGAGATCTAAATTCAAAGAACCTGATTTTTAAGAGCAAAATCGCCCTTCCAGCCAGGCCGTACCTTCTTAGAGCACATTGGGATTCGTGCTAAATAAATGAGGAGGATTTGATGCTGTTTTATGACTTGTTCTTGGGCGCCATACTCCTAGAGAGCCTTTGCAAAAGGTTTCAGTCAATTTGAAGGTATATGGATGAAGTTATGAGCATTTCATGGTGTTTTCTATTTGCTGATCAGAATTTCCAGAACTCAGATTTTTATATCAGATTGCATTAGTTTGCTATTTTTGGCCTTTACTTCATCATTGGAGGGATAAACATTGTAAAGCATTCATTCTTTACATCTTAGCATTATTCTCTATCATTGTAATACTTGTATTTGCAGATTTCTTGATTGTAAGGTTGAGATTTAGTAGTACTAATCCAACCATTGTTATTGCTGCAATTACTTGTTATAATTTCATACATTTGTAACCCCTCGATGGTTTACCGCCAGTGTGGAGAAAGAACAATTAATCTCTTTTTAGTCACCCACTTTAAAGTGGTGAATTCCCACTCATAAGTGGATGCCCGCCGCAGTGGATGAATTAGTTTTGTATTGTAATGTTTTCCCCCCACTGTTCAAGTGTTAGCGTGGAAATTCTCATGGCTGGTTCACCGCCTATTTATTTCAGTTTTCAATTAATAACTCCGTCATATGTTAGCACCTCGCCCTCAGTGGGATCTTGAGTGCACATTCTTGATGTCGAATTTGTTTCATTTCAAGTATTGTTCTTTAATTTCTCCGCCATATGACAACACCTATCCTTCCTTGGGATTGAGTGTGCATTCTTGGCGTTGAGTTCTTTCAAGCTTGGATTTCAATTTTGATGCTAACGCTAATCAAGTTGGCTAGTTGGTTTGTATTGTGTAAAACTATCGAAAAATTGGTTAGCATATTTCATCAATTAAGGCTGTATTCTCCACCATACCAAGCTTATCTCGAAAGTACACAAACTTTATCCTGGAGAGAGGCTTGGTGAGAATGTTTGTCGTCTACTCATCAGTGCTGATATACCTCAACTGTATAGCTTTCCTCAATACCATATTTCTGATATAATGGTATTTGATCTCAACATGCTTGGTTCTGTCATGAAACACAGGATTGACAGAAAGCTTCACACAGCTCTGGTTATCACAATGAATCATAGTAGGCTCTATTGATTGTCCAAACAATCCTGCAAGGAGCTTACGAAGCCACATTGCTTCCCAAGCTGCCATACAAGCTACAATATACTCTGCCTCTGCTGTACTCAATGCTATAGATGACTCGAAGAAGCAACAGACATTGGACCACATAAATCAGAATGAATGAGATCTAGAATACATTTAGATCTACTTTCTCTACTGTGAAATGGACCTTTAGTATTCTTACCCATAGCGCAACCTTTGCAGGTACCTTCATGCTCCTGGTTGAATTTTGGAAGACCCGTGACCATCTTCTCCATGATAGGTAGAGCCCGGAAGTGTAGGTGAGCCAATCTTTGATGCCAAAGATCACACAAGCTTGAAGAATCATGTACTAATGCCTAAAGTGGATGAGTGCATAGCCTATAGAGGCTCTCATGTTACACCCCGATTGTATAGCTACTATTCATAGGATGTACATTGTAAATGTTGAATCTTTCTGTTGAATAAAGTGAAATGTTCTTGTGATCAATTGGATGTATCCTAAATGATTGTCTCTTTATCTGATGCTTCTGTTATTGTAATTCTTGAATGAAATTAGCATATTGAGTTATGGAATAATGTTGTTCTAACCTATTACAATGCTTAATGTATATTACCTTGGTTTTGAGCAATTGATTTCCGTTGTCATCTCATGATTTGCAGGAGACAGGTTCGTACCTCGAGACAGAGGAGAGATATCACTCGGGGAAGAACTTGGTCGGGTAAACAGTAATGGATACCAACTGGACATACACACACAAGCCTTAGAACTGAGTAAGCTAAGTCATTGTTTTTGGTTAAAGGTAAGTCATCCGTAGGCTTGTCTCGTATCATTAGGAGTCGTGTCTTCTTCTGAATGTGTAAACAAGTGATGCATGCCAATATAACCTTATAACTGATAAGTTCTGGTTAGAGGTGGATATGTGTATTTGTACATACGAATACAATATGTACAAGTACCCATAAGTACATTCATGTCAATACAAACGTATTAAGCAGATGGATATGCCATACGTATGTGTCGATATAAATGTATTTAAGGATACTTATACATGTAGTATATATACAGATATATATACAAGTATACATACCCACGGCTAACAAGATAAATGAATTTGATATTGTAATGATATCTTGTCTCTGAAATTATACGAATACATATATATTAATTTACATGTTTAATGTATAATGTAAATGAATATATATGTATTAATATAATGTTAAGTATTTCAATATATTTAATATTATATTAAAATATTAATATAATGTTAAGTATTTCAATATATTTAATATTATATTAAAATATTAATATAATATAGTTTAAAATGTATACAATATTATTTAAATTGATAATTTAAATAATTATGCATAAACTATATTATGTAAGTATTTTAATATAATAAACAAATATATTTAAATAAAAGATTGGTCAAAATCAAATGAAATAAAAGTAAAACATTGTAAAGCACGAATGCAAATCTGGGAAGAAATTAAAAATCGCGGATTTCATAAAAATCACGAATTGATAAGAAAACGCGAATTTTTCTAAAATGTATTCTTTGAAGTGTTAATCTTCAAATATGAGCCTGCATATATGCGCCATATTTACTTTGAAAAATCTATTAAAATATTAAAGTTTTACCAAAGCGAAATAAAGAAGAAAAACGCGAAAATGCAGAAGGGAAAATGAAAAACGCGCAGGTAACCCGCGCGACTAGGGCCAGACGTCTAAAAATGGCCGATTCATCTCTTGCTTGGTGAATAAGAGGAAATCTGTACGCCATTTGAGCAAGGAAGAAGTCAGAAATGAAACTTGGCATTTAACCTAACTGTAAAAACGCGCCAGTTGAAAGTTGTCACAGTTTTAACAGCCTGAAACAAATTCGAATTAAAATGAACTTCTTGCTGTCAAACATGGAGGTCGAAACCCTCACCAATTTGATACACGTTTATAGTTTGAAATATTCTTCAACCTGCTGGCAGTCCTGGCGCCATAGAAGGTGGAAATCAGTTTTAAAATGAACCTATAAATATACCTGCGTTTTGGCATTCTTGGGCACACGAATTTACAATCAAGTTCTTGAGCATTTCATAGCAAAAGAGAGAATTCGCCATAGTAGAGAATTTGTGAAGTATTTTGTTAAGGAAGGGTGTTTTCTGATCATAAGAGCAGAAGTTGAAATTGCTGGTTTAAAGTAAGCTTTGAATAAAAGAGGAGTAACTGGGAATTACACTGTTACTGTGTTGAGCTTTTGGTTTCAAGAATCCAAGCTGAAAGTGGTCTGAATAGAGGCCAGTGAAGGAGTTATCTTCCCAACTTGTGGAAAGCTAAAGCAGGCATGCTAAACTCTTACTTTTTATGTTAATCTGATAATTCTCTGAAATTTAGTCATAGCTAGAAAGAAATGAATATGATTATCTCAAGATTGAACTAAAAGAATAATAGTTTCTTAACCATTATCATGAATTTAGTCTTGTCATGGCTTTTGTTTGGCTTTTGTTGTCATTGATGTATACGTTACATTGGTTAATGGAAAGCAAACTGCATTGAGTTTTAATGGCTCTATATAATGAGCATATGTCTGTGAATAAATATTAGTTACTAGGGTTGAGTCAGGAATATTTGCAAAATATACTCTACAACTTAATACAAACAACTTAATCAAGTTTTTGTATCCCTAGGATGTGTATATCCTGAATTAGGGCGTCAGTTGTAGTAACTTGTTAAATAGATTCATTATACTCGTAGTAAAATGTTGTAGGAAGTCTAGGGTACGGACTACCCCGATAGACCAACCTACGCGTAGAACTAAGATAGCCTTAAGTCAAGTTGAACCTGGCTAGTGAATGTGACATATGACCTATGTTCTTCGTTGAACGTAAACACTTTGGCCAAAGTAGTGTAAGGAACCATTTAGTTGTTGTACTACACTGTCAGTTCACCGTGATTCCGAAATACAACCTAGTTTGTGATTTGCCGTTAGCACGAAAGCTAGTTTTGTAGAATCACAGCACTATGTCCAGTTGGTAGTCATTAAAGGTTACCCAACCAATCTCTTCTTCGAAGGGAGGGCCGTTCATTGAAAAATGATCGTGCGGGGGACCGCATTATAAGTCCGTGGTTGGCGGAAAAACGCTCGAGTGATGTTTCTCCTCCACGAACACCCGACGGATGCTCCAAAGCTTGACAGGACGGATTCCTGGACCTTCTTATTTCTATTGGTGTCAAAAGCCTACGGGCTATGTATGTATGTTTCTCATCATGCTTTGTAATTTCATTTGAAATGAAATAGTTTATAGATGCAATAAATGTTTCTTATTTATGTTTTGAAAAGAAATTGTTTGTTCAAAATGGTATTGTTCTTACTTTTATGTATGAATTGTAAAGTTTTAATTTTATCGTACAAGTGTGTTCGTTACATCTCATGTCTAACTCCAATTACTCAAGCAGTCTTGAAGTTGGAATTCTTCATCCACACAAGAACTTTGCCTTTAGAGAAGGCAACTTGGTATCCCTTGTCTTCCAAGGCTGAAATGGAAACAAGATTTCACTTGATGCTTGGAACATAGAGAACATCACTCAACTGTAGGGTAATGCTAGAATCCAAGTGAAGAGTAGAGGTCCCAATCCCTTTCACCGAGTAGCTAGCATCATCTCCAATAATGACTTGTTTAGTAGAATCTCTCTCCACCAAGCTTGATAAATGCTCCCTAAATCCAGTGATGTGCCAAGATACCCCACTGTCAATCAGCCAAGGTTTGGTGTCGGTAGGTACATTGCTTGACAATGCCGAATAGAACAAGTATTCACATGAGTCATTCTGAGGAGAGGCATCATCAACATCTGCAATGGTGGCCTGTTGCTTAGGCCTGGATGGACAATGCTTGGCAAAGTGACCATACTTGTCACATCTAAAGCATTGGACTTTGGATAAGTCCCTCTTCTTCTTAAATGCGGGGGCACCATCATTTCCTTTATCTCGATTCCTCTTGAAGTATCCTTTCTTCCCATCTTTCCCTTTCTTCTTCGAAGATTGAGAGGCGAGAACATGAATGTCTTCATTAGATGAACTTTGACCAACTCCTCTAGCAGCCAACCTAGACTCCTCTTGAATGCAATCTGCCCTCAATTGATCAAACTTGGGGAGTTTTGATCTTGCACTGATTCCTTGAATGTAGGACTCCCAAGACGAAGGAAGACCATTAAGAGCAAGCATGGTCAAGTCTTTATCATCAACCATATGGCCAATTGTAGAGAGTTGATCTCTCAATTCCGATATCCTCATGAAGTAAGCAATCACTGTTTCTCCTTTCGCCATCTTCACATGGTGTAGTTGTTGCTTCAGTGCAAGTGCCCGACTGGTATTGTTGATTTCGTACATCTCCAAAGTTTTGAACATATCTCTTGTTGTCTTCAACTTGGAGACAATCGGAATAATGTGGTCCTTAACGAAATCAACTAGCATCTTCTTCGCCTTGATGTCTTTCTTCCTCTTCCGAAGGCTCGGGAACTTTGGTCTCCACAAACTCAGCCAAATCATTCTCTTCCAAGGTGAGCATGATTCTGAACCTCCATGATGTATAATTTGAAGCTCCCTCAAGTCTATCCTCAATCTTAAGACCATTCACCATCTTGACTAATAGATAAAGATAGACAACAAAGAGAAGAAGAGAAAAGAGTATCGCTGTTATAAGAAATCTGATCACGATCTTCTTCAAACCCGCTCTGATACCATGTTAGTTTTATAATCAGATGTAATGCACAGAAAATTAATTCAAAATCAGACACAATAATACAGCAGATACGCTGGGAAAACCCTCCTCTTGAGGGAGAAAAACCCAGCAATAATATATCTCTTATATATTAATTCTCAAGGATGTTTCATTTACAATGATGGCCGATATGAAGGCCAAAGAGAAAGCACCACACGCTGATGCAATCACAGAATCTTAGTGATGTGATCTGCAAATAATCTCAGCCTTCTATAAATCACGATCTGCTCTTGAGATGATTCGCACTTGATATCAATGAATGAATGTGTATGAAAAACGGATGATGGAATGGAATGCAACAAGTGGAAATATATATGATGTGAAGGAGGAGGACGTGCCTTTTCATAACATGTCGGCCTCATCCAAGAGGCGTGTCTCTAACAAGTAAGAGGTTGGCCTCTTAGAAGATCATGCCTCCTCTTAAATACAATAAACAAATATTAAATGTCTTCAAAAGACATGACTCTTCAAATCATCTCAAGTCGGCCAAAAGCAATGTATAGAATGAAGTGTTCCTTCATTGAATATAATAATCACAATTCAAATAGCCGTTAGGCTAGCATTTGAATTGTCTTCAATCGTGCGGACCTGGAAGAAGCAGCCCGATGCTGCTAATAACATCAACAAGATGATGTAGTTGAGGTGAGAGGTATGGTCCTTGATGACCGTTCTTGGGCTGATGTTAAATTTGTTGTGGACTTTATTAAGCCCATATGTGAGGTAATCAAATTTGCAGATTCAGACAAGGCATGTTTGGGAGAAATTTATGAAAAAATAGATTCCATGTGTGAAAGAATTAAGAAAATAACAGATGCAAAAGATCTTTCACTATATCCTTTGATAGAAGAAAAGTTACATGGAAGATGTAACAAACTTAACACACCTCTTCATTGTGCTGCCTATGCCTTAAATCCTAAATGGCATAATATACAAGTGACCAATAAGAGGGCTCCATATGAGGATAGAGAGGTAATGAAGGGATTTTGGGATGCAATAAAAAAGATTTATGGCCGAGGTGAGTAAGCTTCAATTATGAGGAGTCAATGGAATAAGTTTTCACGTGAGCATGGTGATTTTTCTTCCATGGAAGCTTTATATGATATGCAAGCAAAGAAAGACTCTATAGAGTGGTGGTGGAACCATGGAGGTCAAACCCCTGAATTGCAATCATTTGCAATAAGATTACTCTCACAAGTAGCTAGCTCTTCATCTTGTGAGAGAAATTGGAGTACTTATGGTTTTATTCATTCACTAAAGAGGAACCGATTAGGGTCAAAGAAAGCATAGAACTTTGTGTACATTCATAGCTTACTTCGTCTGCTCTCTCGTGTAGATCCTGCATACAAGAAGGGTCCTTCAGCAAAATGGGACCAAATTTCACCTGATGGAGAAATTGCAGCCATAATGGATGAAGTGGTTGAAGCAAATGGCCTTAGTGATTTACCCCCAATTCTACTACCAGCAGAGGAACTTGAGTTAGAGAGTGATGAGTATTTGGAGAGCATCATAGCTGACATGGATGATCATGATGTGGTGCAGATGATAGATTTCTGATTTTTGTTTTTTGTTTGCGTATCAGCGTATCAATATTTCCGAATTTCAATATGTAATCAAATATTAAATATCAAATAAGTAATGTCAAATGTGAACTATGATTATGAAATATGAAGTATGAACTTTTTGACTCTTTGACACAATGACATTTGTGTATTTAAAGTTAATGTTCACTGTTAAACTTTACTACTCTTGTTTTGAAGTTCAATGTTGTCATATTTTCTATAAATTATTAATGTTTTAATTTTTATTTATATTAAAAAAAGAATGGGGTCTCCAGGTACCGGTACCAGTCTCCTGTACCAATACCAATACCAATCTCCTAGCAACCTTGTAGAAAACTACTATGAGATTAAACTACCTTAAACCCTATTATCAGAGGCTACTAAAATAAATTTTAACAAAACACAGATTGATTGATATAAATAGCTTAAAATTGAGTAACTAGATGCATAACAAAGAATAACTTTTGTAACTTGTAAGCCGTTGTATGTTGTCCATTTGATATTTCAAGCATTTCATACATTTCTCCATATGCCAACTGTGTATGCAAATTTCTACAATCAGTAATGCAGGAAGCTCTTCCACATAAGAAGCAGCTAAAGGAATTTTGTTTTATTATTATATGATAGTAGAATGGATTCAGTGAGAATTCCCTGGCAGCAAAATCATCGAGCACATGGACACAGCCTCATTATTTGTAAGTCTCTTTTAAGAGTTTATCAATCAGCATTCTCATTTCGTTTTGCATAGGTTGTATATTATGCCAAACAATTACTCAATATTTTAAGGCTATGATGTTTTTCAAATTTTTCAGTCTCCAGTTGAAAATTTCCCTCAAGGAACTGTTCACTTCATAACCAAGTTAAGAGAAATATCAGTCTTTGTATGTTAAATGAAGATTTGTACCTTTGGTTCAGTCGCAATATAAAATTCCAATAGAGATCACTAATGTGAGGAGGTACACATTTGTGATAATATAAGGCACTTGAATTCTCTTAAATCGACTCTAGCCGAGCTTTTCTATAATCATTGGGAACCATCATATAATTACTTAATAGTAATTTCACTTACTTCTGGTGTCACAAGGCTATGGTTTCTTCATCAAACGGGTCTTCCATATCTATGGTCATCATGGGTTTGTCTCTAGAGCTCCAAATATCTAGATACAACACAAAAATAAGGCATTTTTAAAGGCGTCTCTCTTCCAAGGAAAACACATTAATGACTACCAATTGATTATCTGCATACCAGTTGATGACTGAGCAATATATTTTCTTCATTGAAGTGATTTGTCATTGATTCAATTTTTGTATAATACTCTAGTCATGTCTGAGCTCAACTCTGCCCATAATTCTTCATAGTATCAGGATTAGCTAATGCTATCAACTTCAAGAGCATCTAAGGGATTATGCTAGCTGTAAGATCTACTAAGGGCTCAATTCAACTCAGTCCTCCTTAATGGACTGAGGATTTGTCATCAGCCATCAATTTATCGGATAATTTGAGCCATTTAGGTAAGCATGAAATGGTGACTTACCCCATTTAATTGGACCTACTTCCATACTCTCTGAGTAGCAAGTTTATTCACAACATTAATAATTCCTTTTGGTAAATAAGAAAACTTGAAAAAAAAGTGGGTAATCAAAGCCTAATTGATCTGCAGTTAATTTGGTAGGTTTCATATTGCTCCTTTGGATTTTCTGCAGTTTGGTAACAGATGGATTGCCAATCTAAAGTCACTTTCAATTGAACAATGGATGACATGTTTCTGTACGAAGAACTTGAGGCCACAAATGGACAGAAACTAACTCTGCTTCACTATTTCTTGACCTGCTTATATTTAGCGTTTACATAATAATTACTACCCCTTTATGATCTAAGATCTCAAATGATACATCTAGCACATCATCTGCCTGGATTTATCTTTCTAGTACCCTTGCAGTTATTTTAATAAGCCCTGCATGAGATGTTGCTACAGTAGCATCTGCATGTTATATCATAGTGGTAGCCTGACAAAGTTACATGTCCGATATTAGTTAATACTTGAAAAAGCAGAAAAATAAGACTACAGCTCTTACTGAGACAAAAAGAAAAATTAAAAAATGTGTAAATTTTTGCAAGAAAAGAAAAATCATAGTTCCACAAAGTATCAAAGATGGGGGGACGTGGAGACGTGGGGATGGGTTTCAGGGACGGCGGGACCAAGGGCCTAAGTTTGGGGACAGCAGGGGAACGACAAGGGGACGGTGGCAAGGTGGTGACGAGGCGACAGCACTAAAATACATATAGTAATTGAAAAATAGTTATAAAAAGATGTATAAGTATAAGATTTACAAATGAAACTTTGGCAAACTAGTTTTAAGAATTTGAATTTTGAAGTGAACCTTAATTTGACATCACTCCACTTCTTGCTCTTCATCTTGCTCCTCAACCCTCTTGCTCTTCATTCTCACTCTTTCACCTTACACTTGCAGCTTTCACTCTCACACTTAAACCATTAGCTTCTTGTTGATTTGTTTTTTGTGAATTGAAATGACGATAGTAGGCAGTTTTATAGAGTTTGTGGGGTTTGGGTGGCGCCCATAGGCCATTAGGGTTTGGCCTTGTGCACATAAAAATTTTATTTTTTTAAAAAGATTGTTTTTTGGTCATTTAGTCAAAAGAGACGCCTAGGCGTCTTCAAGACGGTCTAGAGACAACTAAGAGTCCCCTAGGCGTCCGTCCTCGAATTCCTAGCAGCATCTTGGAGATGGCGGCACTGGTGCTGGGATGGTGGTGCTAGTGGTGGGCTAGTGAGGGAACGTCCCTCCCAAATCCCCAAGGCGGGGAGGGGGAGACGTGTCCCTGTGGAACATTGAGAAAAATTAAAAAATGTGTAGACTTTTCCAAGAAGTTTGTAATGTCCCCTTCTCATCAATGATCAGCTCAGTTGCTCATCAGCCTATTCCGGAGGCCCATAGGCTCGTTGAAGTAAAATTAGGGTTTCCTTGCTTGGAGGTTTGAGACATTTCTGGGTATTTACTATTTATAGTAAATACTATTTTTGGCAGTGGTCCTATTGGCAGTGCTTTAGTATGTTTCTATTATTATTGGAGCAGTTGGTAATTTTGGTGTAGCTTTCAAAATGTAGAAGTTGATGGCAATTATTTAATAAAAGGCAATTAATGTTATGTTTCTTTGTTGACCCCTTGGCCTAAGAAGATAACTTTAAGTTGTGTTTAAAAGAGGGGCTTGGAGAGGGATGCCTTCATAAAGGTGTTTTAATATTTTTTAATAAAGTTTTTATGTTGCCTTGAAGTGGGACGCCATCTTGAGGAATTAAGAGTTTTGGAAATTTGAAAAGTTTCTTCTATGGCTTTTGGCGTGCCTTGAAGGGAAGTTGATGAGTTTTCTCCTTTCCTATAAAAGTGAAGTTTTGCTCCAACATTTGTATCCATTGTTAATTGCTAAAGTTATGTTGTCGAAATGACATTGTGATTATTTCTTCGAGGGATGCTTACCTCCTAGATTCCAATCAATTTCGTGTTTGAGAGACAACACCTAATTGGTTTTTATTGCTGCTTCTCATTTAGACTAGCAGATGGAGCTCAATTGTTGAAGATTTTGGAGTTTTTCTCAGTTTTGGTGTTGCTGATATTACTACAGCTGAAAGTGTTTTTTGTTAACAGCTTTTAAAGCAAATTAAATATCATTCTGGGTATGTTTGCAAAGTGGTTCTAGACCCAAGGCGACCCCTTCCACAAGAGATTGGAATTTATTTCCAAGTCTTTGATTTTATATTGCAAAATCGCCCTTCTCAAGGGTTGTACCATCTTGAGAGCATTGGGAATTGTGCCATCAAATTAGTGAATGAATTTTGAGGTTGTTTCTTCATCTTGTCGTGGGCGCCTATCCTCCAAAGGTTCACTACACTTCGTTTCATGCCATTTGGAGGTATTTTGGTGAAGTTATGAGCATTTAATTGATTCTTATAGTTGTTGGTTATTCATTTCCAGAATTGCAGATTTACATCATACTTGTTTCGGTTTGAATTTCTAGTACTTTTTTCATCAATTATTGCTAATATTTAACATTGAATCATCCAATATCTTGGTGCTTTGAAATCATTGTAATATTCATGTAATTTGTAGCTCTCTTTCTATATTGTAAGACTGTAAACAGTAGTACTGTTCCAGTCCTTTATTGCTGCAATTATTTCTTATTTCTCACATTAAGTACCCCTGGATGGTTTACCGCCAATGTGGAGAATGAATGTAACCTCTCTTGTACCCACTGTCAAATAGTGAATTCCCACTCATGAGTGGATACCCGCCGCAACGGATGAATTAGATAGTTTGAATCTTCATGGCTGGTTATCCGCCTAAGTTTACTTTCAATTTGTAATAAGTACTCCGCCATATGTTAGCACCTCGCCCTCAATGGGATCTTGAGTGCACATTCTTGGCGTTGAGTTTTATCTTCAATTTCCAGTTGCATTCTATTTATGTATCAAGTTTAGATCCTGGGATCCTCTAACCATATGCCTGCCCCTCTTCCTTAAGTGGTTTTAGGGCGCATTCTTGGTTAGAGTTGCTTTGATAGTGTTTTGGTTTTGGTGCTAATGCTAATCAAGTTGGCCAAGTGTTGGTGATTGCGTAAAACTATGGCAAAAAAAATTGATTAGCATATTTCATTGGTATCAGAACAAAAGACCCTTCCATCCTGTGACTTTCTGCAGTTAGTTGTCTGATGAGTGAAAGAGAAACCAAACCATTCGCTAGAAGTCAAGCTAGAACACAACATCAGTTCCCACCCGTTCCAAAGGCAGAGACATTTTTAGAAACCTTAAGAGATCTTGGCAAAACAGTTGAAAGTACGGAAAAGTCAGTTGAAGGAGCTGGTCAAACGATTGAAATAATGTCAGACAGTGTTAGGCAAGCTAATGAAGAAAGGGACAAAGTAGAAAAAAAGTTTGATGGAATGATCGACATGATGTCCCGATTATTGTCCAAGTTGGATCAGCAAGCAGCACAGAATATCATTCAGCCCCAAAATAATCCAACTGGTGAAAGCAGTGGAATTAATGGGAATAACAATAATGGCAGTCCTGAGGTGAATAGAAGAGATAGAATTGTGTGTCAGCATACTACAACTTCTAGTGGGTCCTCCTCTAGACCTCTTTTCCCTACTTTCACAACAAGAGAAGAGCAACAACCAATTGAAGCTACATTACCTTTTGTTGATGATGCACGACAAGCTTCTATGGAATATGCTTCCTTACCTCTTGATATGAGAGATGCTTGGACCTTTGATCAATACATGAATCAAAGGAGTCAGAGAAATGGTGGAAGGAATGAGCAACATCCTCCTATGGTGCCTAGAAATGATTTTTATCAAGCTTTGGGAAAGATAACTTTGGAACATTTTGATGGTGGTAATAAGTGTACAGCTAGATCATGGGTGCAAAAATTGGATAACTATCTCTCTCTCAGACCAATGCCAGAGGAAGATGCAATTAAATTTGCCATATTGCATTTGGATGGAGTAGCTCACGAATGGTGGACTCATGGTTTGGTCACTCTTGGCCATAACCTCATCCGTACCTACGATGAGTTTACCAACAAGTTGATTGAAAGATTTGATACCAAGGATCCTGAGTTGAGATTCAGAGAATTGGCACAGTTGAAGCAACAAGGATCTTTAGAAAATTATGTGGCTGATTTCCAAAGGTTATCAGTAATGGTGCCTAACATTACTGAGAGAAGACTTGTGTTTCTCTTTTCGGAAGGATTAATGGAGCCTTTGAAGGGATGGGTCAAAGCCTTTGATCCACCAACTTTAGATGAAGCCATCAAGAAAGCGAGGAGCATGGAGTTGGCAGCCCCAAGGCCTAAGTTTCATTCGAAACCTTTCAGCCATAAGAAGGATAAAAAACATTCTTCAAATCTACCAAAAAAGTTTCCGCCAAAGATGTCAGAAGAGCTCCGAGAACAGTTTAGAAAAGGAGTTTGTTACAATTGCCATGAACCTTGGGTTAAGGGTCACTGTTGCTATGGAAGAGGCAAAGCACACCGAATGGAGGGCTATTCTGATTATGGATTAGAATCTAATTCATTTGATCAACAATATGAATCAACAAGTAGTGATGGTGAAGAAGCTCCAAAAGAGAAGCCTAATGAGGTTGGAGATGGTAGTGCTTTAGCACAACTATCAAGTTTTCAAAAAAATGAATCATTTTGGGTTTGTGGAGTGGTTGGTTCTCAAAGGATAGTTGCTCTAATTGATACTAGAGCAACTCACAACTTCATTGACGAAGGATTGGTGACAAAGAGAGGATTGAAGACTAAAGAGTTTGAAGGCTTCAAAGTAATGGTAGCTGATGGTTTCACCATGTCATGTACAAAGAAGATTCCTAACCTTTCTGTTCAGTTAGGAAATTATGAAGTAAAAGATGATTTCTATGTTGTTGGTATTGGTGATACCGATGTAGTGTTGGGAATACAATGGCTGTGATCTCTTGGAGAGATCACATTGAATCTACAAACAATGGAGCTGAAATTTCAAGTTGATGGAAAGAAGGTTGTTTTGAGAGGGATGTCAAATGGGGGCCCTCGAATTGTGTCCTTGAAGAGAATGGAAAGGCTGATCCATCATGATCAAGTCGAATGGGCAGTAGAATGTATGGTCCTACCAGCTAATCCAGTGGAAGAGAAAAGGCAATATCATCCTGATATTCAAGCCTTACTTTCAAAGAGGAGCAAAGTCTTTGGTAGCCTACCTCCTGGGAGACCTCCTGAAAGAGGTTGTGAGCATGTTATTGAGTTAGAAGAAGGAGCAAAGCCTGTCATCACCACGCCTCATTGTTATCCAAAGAAGCAGAAAGATGAGATAGAAAAGGTCATCAAGGAGCTATTGGAGATAGGGTTCATTAGGCAAAGCAAAAGTCCTTTTGCTTCAGCAGTGGTGCTGGTCAAAAAGAAGGATGGCACAATGCGCATGTGTGTTGACTATTGTGCATTGAATCAAAAAACAATTAAGAATAGATATACTATTCCAATGATAGATGAGCTTATTGATGAGCTCCATGGGGCTATATTCTTTTTGAAGATTGATCTCTGTTCTGGTTATCATCAAATCAAGATAAGGGAAGCAGATATAGAGAAAACAGCATTTAGATGCCATTTTGGGCATTTTGAATTTCTTGTCATGCCTTTCGGTTTGACAAATGCTCCAGCAACATTTCAATCTTGTATGAACAAGATCTTTAGACAGCAGTTGAGGAAGTTCGTGCTCATCTTCTTCGATGATATCCTCATTTTCAGTGAGTCTTGGGAAGAGCACCTCAAGCACTTAGAAGAAGTGCTTAGCATCTTGGAGGCAGAATGCTTGTTTGCCAAAGAGTCAAATATGAGTTCGGGATGATGGAGCTATTGTACCTTGGCCACATCATTAGTGCTAAGGGTGTCAAAGTTGATCCTGAGAAGATAAAGGCCATTCTTGATTGGCCTCCTCCAAAGAATGTTTCTCTTTTGAAGGGATTTTTGGGCTTATGTGGTTTTTATAGAAGATTTGTTAAGGGCTATTCACATATGGCAACTCCCCTTACAGATCTCACAAAGAAAGGAGCTTTCCTATGGACAAACAAGGCACAAGAAGTGTTTGACAAGTTTAAGCACATCATGAGTTCATGTACAGTATTGGCTCTTCTAGATTTCACAAAACCATTTGAATTGCAATGTGATGCTTCGGGTGAAGGTGTTGGAGCTGTTTTAATGCAAGACAAACATCCCATTGTCTTCGAAAGCAGGAAGTTGAGAGGAGCAAAAAAAGCTTACTCAATTTATGACAAAGAGATGCTTGCCATCATGCACGCTTTGTTTAAGTTTCGTCAATATTTGGTGGGAAGCAAATTTGTTGTTAAGACTGATCACAACAGTCTTAAACATTTTATACACCAAAAGGATTTGAATGAAAGGCAACAGAAGTGGGTAAGTAAGCTTCAAACATATGACTTTGACATTGAATATGTCAAAGGGAAAAATAACATAGTGGTCGATGCTCTTTCAAGAAGACCCCATTTGCAGTCACTTTGTGAGTTATCAGCAGATTGGAAGGAGTTAATTGTTGTTGATTATGCTAAAAATCAATTTGCAACCAGCTTGCTTTAAGGTCATTTGGTTGATGAAAGGTACAAGTTGGTTGATGGGTTAACTCTCTATAAAGGTAGGATATTTTTTGTGCATGAATCTAAGCTTAAAAAGAAGATTCTACAGTCTTTTCATGATGTTCCCCTTGCTGGTCATCAAGGTATATTCAAGACTTATAAGCAGATTAGAGAAAGGTTTGCTTGGAAAGGGATGAAGGAAGAGATCATGAATTACATAAGAGAATGTTCTATTTGCCAAAAGAATAAAAATGAACATTTTTTCCCAGCTAGTTTGTTGCAGCTCTTGCCAATTCCAAATCAAAAATGGGAGAGCATTGCAATGGATTTTATCACTGGGTTGCCTAAGGTGCAAGGACGTGATTGCATTTTTGTTGTGGTAGATAGGTTAACAAAATTTGCTCATTTTTATGCTGCCACAACTTCATTTATAGTAGCTCAAGTGGCTGAGTTATTCTTTAGAGAAGTTTTTCGTTTGAATGGGTTGCCTAAAACCATTGTCAGTGATAGGGACAGTAAGTTCCTAAGTGCTTTTTGGCAAGAGATCTTCAGGTTGAGTGGTACAGTGCTTACTCCAAGCACTAGTTATCATCCACAAACAAATGGGCAATCCAAGATTGTCAACAAGTGGCTAGAAGGCTACCTTAGAAATTATGTTTCGGGGCAGCAAAGAGCTTGCATTAAGTGGCTTCATTTGGGAGAGTATTGCTACAACTCTTCCTATCATATGTCAATTAAGATGTCTCCTTTTATGGCTCTTTATGGTTATGATGTCCTAACTTTGTAGACTTGGTGTTTGGTGATAGTAGAGCTCCATAGGCAAAGGATATGCTTCAATAGAGCCAAGACATCTTGAAATCTCTCAAGGAAAATCTGCAACAAGCTCAAAATCAACAGAAGTTATACGCTGATCAGCAGCGTGTTGAGAGATCTTTTGAAGTGGGAGACATGGTCTACTTGAGACTTCAGCCCTATCGACAATCTTCCCTTAAGAAGAGTGGTGTAGAAAAGTTGAAGCCACATTATTATGGTCCCTTCAAAGTCACCAAAATGATTGGTGAAGTGGCATATGAGTTGGAGCTTCCAGCTGAAAGTAGGGTGCATAACGTCTTCCATGTGTCACGCCTCAAGAAGGCACTTGGGCACAATGTGGTGGCTACTTCGGAATTACCTCCATTGGATGACGAAGATCAGTTGGTATTGATTCTAGAAGAGATTCTTGACACTAGAGAGCGCTCGTTGAGGAGAAGAACAATCAAGGAGTACTTGATTAGATGGAGAAACTTGCTTATTGAAGATGCCACGTGGGAAGAACATATTTTGCAGCATCCATCTTTACGGTTGTTTGAGGACAAGCAATCTCAAGGAGGGCGGACTGTAATGTCCCCTTCTCATCAGTGATCAGTTCAATTGCTCATCAGCCTATTCCGGAGGCCCGTAAGCTTGTTGAGGTAAAATTAGGGTTTCCTTGCTGCGAGGATTGAGGCATTTCTGGGTGTTTACTATTTATAGTAAATACTATTTTTGGCAGTGGTCCTATTGGCAGTGCTTCAATATGTTTCTATTATTGTTGGAGCAGTTGGTAATTTTGGTGTAGCTTTCAAAATGCAGAAGTTGATGGCAATTATTTAATAAAAGGCAATTAATGTTATGTTTCTTTGTTGACCCCTTGGCCTAGGAGGATAACTTTAAGTTGTGTTTAAAAGAGGGACTTGGAGAGGGACGCCTTCATAAAGGTGTTTTAATATTTTTTAATAAAGTTTTTATGTTACCTTGAAGTGGGACGCCATCTTGAGGAATTAAGAATTTTGGAAATTTGAAAAGTTTCTTCTGTGGCTTTTGGCGTGCCTTGAAGGGAAGTTGATGAGTTTTCTCCTTTCCTATAAAAGTGAAGTTCTGCTCCAGCATTTGTATCCATTGTTAATTGCTAAATTTATGCTGTCGAAATGACATTGTGATTATTTCTTCGAGGGATGCTTACCTCCTAGATTCCAATCAATTTCGTGTTTGAGAGACAACACCTAATTGGTTTTTATTGCTGCTTCTCATTCAGACTAGCAAATGGAGCTCAATTGTTGAAGATTTTGGAGTTTTTCTCAGTTTTGGTGTTGCTAATATTACTATAGCTGAAAGTGTTTTTTGTTAACAGTTTTTAGAGCAAATTAAATATCATTTTGGGTATGTTTGCAAAGTGGTTCTAGACCCAAGGCGACCCCTTCCACAAGAGATTGGAATTTATTTCCAAGTCTTCGATTTTATATTGCAAAATCGCCCTTCTCAAGGGTCGTACCATCTTGAGAGCATTGGGAATTGTGCCATCAAATTAGTGAATGACTTTTGAGGCTGTTTCTTCATCTTGTCGTGGGCGCCTATCCTCCAAAGGTTCACTGCACTTTGTTTCACGCCATTCGGAGGTATTTTGGTGAAGTTAGGAGCATTTAATTGATTCTTACAGTTGTTGGTTATTCATTTCCAGAATTGCAGATTTACATCAGACTTGTTTCAGTTTGAATTTCTAGTACTTTCTTCATCAATTATTGCTAATATTTAACATGGAATCATCCAGTATCTTGGTGCTTTGAAATCATTGTAATATTCATGTGATTTGCAGCTCTCTTTCTATATTGTAAGACTGTAAACAGTAGTACTGTTCCAGTCCTTTCTTGCTGCAATTATTTCTTATTTCTCACATTAAGTACCCCTGGATGGTTTACCGCCAATGTGGAGAATGAATGTAACCTCTCTTGTACCCACTGTCAAGTGGTGAATTCCCACTCATGAGTGGATGCCCGCCGCAGCGGATGAATTAGATAGTTTGAATCTTCATGGTTGGTTATCCGCCTAAGTTTACTTTCAATTTGTAATAAGTACTCTGCCATATGTTAGCACCTCGCCCTCAATGGGATCTTGAGTGCACATTCTTGGCGTTGAGTTTTATCTTCAGTTTCCAGTTGCATTCTATTTTTGTATCAAGTTTAGATCCTAGGGATCCTCTGACCATATGCCCGCCCCTCTTCCTTAAGTGGTTTTAGGGCGCATTCTTGGTTAGAGTTGCTTTGATAGTGTTTTGGTTTTGGTGCTAACGCTAATCAAGTTGGCCAAGTGTTGGTGATTGCATAAAACTATGGCAAAAAAAACTAGTTAGCATATTTCAATGTTTGAAAAGAATATTGTTATTCAATGATCAATCACTTGAAAGATACCAAAATGAAAATAAAAAAATATACTAAATTGGAAAACATCATTTACAATGTAATAGAATTAACATCATCAATTCAAAGGCAGTTTTGTATTTAATACATGTTATTTTGATTGTTTGATGTCTCCAAGCATAGTTACATCAGTAACACTAACTCAACAGGCTAAAGAGTAACAAAAGGAATACATTAGTTGCATAAAAACAACAGATGCTGATAGACAGAAGCTCTACGAATGCCCTATCTATATATATGATGACTAGGGATTACCTTATGCTGAGCCTGCCGTAAAACACTAGCCATTCCACTGCTATTGTGCAAATAGAGTTATTGCAAAAGCATCTTTCTATATTGACTAGGATCTATGTTATTATACAAAACATTTAGGAGTTCTGCAAACTACTTATATTGGATTATCACAAAAAACAGAGAACTGTGGATCTCAAATTTGTAAAGAGCTTTGGTAAACTTTGAGCATCTAAAAGCTTAAAGTAGTTTTGCTTATTTAAAAGCTTAAAGTACATATGTTTTTAATAAAAACTCAATAATCAAATTGAAACCACAATAAACTTGTTACAGATATCATCCTTAACGCAACTATCGCTATTGATAACAATTACTCTCACTAAAACAAAGGGAAAGCATTCAAAAAGCACACAAACAGAGAAGCTGTGAGCCTCTCAAAATAAAATACTATCATTTTCATATACACTTACAAGTGAATTTTGCGATAGCAGCTTCGAATATTACCCAAGCCATCTAGTAAGACATGAGTGTTAAAAAGATGCTTCTCATCATGACCTTTCTCTTGAAAACCTCCAAGGGAGAGCCAAATCCCTGATTCTCTATCAAACCAAGACAAGGGCAATTTAAGTAATTAAACCTTCAAACTAGTAAGAAGCTAGTAAAATTATTAACTTAGATATAGTACAACAATTTCAAGTCAAAAGCTAAGTTATTCGTTTTCTATATTCAGAAAATGGCAAAGAAATGTCTAGAAGAAATAAGGGGAAATTTACACAAGAAATTTCACAATAAAGCATTCATTTGTTTCAAGGTAGTGTGATAACATTGAAAGAATAAAATAAATGTCACTGCTTATAGACGCCTCAAATTGGCTCACCTACACCTTGACATGGGAAAGATAATACATCTCAGCTTGGTTAATAGAATACAACTCAATCTAGGTCAAATAAACCTTGAATCAAGTAAACAATACATTTTGATCTGGATTAAATGCAATCTGAACCAAGTAAATGATACGTTTTGAATCAGGTAAATTTTTAATGATACACCTTAATCTAGGTCAAATAGACCTTTTATACCATAGAATGCACCTTGATTAGGGTGAAACTGATCCATAAACAGGGTGGATATTCTGCTCCTTCTTTCACCAACACAAATCCTTTTCAATCTTAATATTAATTAGTCAAAGAAGTTGATATTCTATTGCAGAAATATAAAGAAAACAGTCCTCTCATACCAATCTAGCAATGTAGGTGTGCTTAGAATTAAGGGCACATGTAATAACAAGAAAAGGAGCATGAAAATAAGAGACAACAATAATATGACCTCGAGAAACCTAATTTAGGTGAAAACTCAGATGAGTGAGTGTTAAGAATCCTTAAGTCACTATATCAAGAAAATAAGAGACAACAATAATATGACCTCGAGAAACCCAATATATGTGAAAACGCAGATGAGTGAGTGTTAAGACTCCTTAAGTCACTATCTCAAGAGCTCTTACAAATGGTTAACTGCACTTTCAAGGACTTCATGGACATTCCCTCCCAAGAACAATGTCCAAACACCATGACCATACAATGTTGAAAAAATCGTTCGTCTCGAAAAATCAAAATCTTCGCTACATACCACTATCACTTCACTATTGACTCGCAGGCTAAACCAACAATAGCTTAACTCATCACCAATTTTGCATTAACACTAAAGAGGACTCTTTCAACTGTTAACAAAATGTTACCCCTACATGGAGGTTTATAAAGAAAAGAGAGGAAAGAGGACATCGAGAAGAAGCCCACATCAAAACCAAAAAATCTAGAATGCTTCAACTTTCCAAAATGCCAAAAACTCTATCTTTTTGTCCTGTATCAGATGAGTTTGACTGCTGTGGAACTGACCTCAATCAACTATCTCTGGATAGGACAATTTTAACTGCAGTTGAACTTGATAGACAAGTTTGACCTCAGTCAAACACACCACCCATGCTTTGTTCTTTGTCTAACCTCAACACCCTGAGTGTATAGATCAATTAGTGCCCACTGTTACAAAATGACCCTTCTTCGAGGTTTATAAAGAAAAGAGAGGCAAGAGGACATCGAGAAGAAGCCCACATCAAAACCAAGGAATCTAGAATGCTTCAACTTTCCAAAATGCCAAAAACTCTAACTTTTTGTCGCATCTCAAATGAGTTTAACAGCTGTGGAACTGACCTCAATCAACTATTCTGGATAGGACAATTTCAACTGCAGTTGAACTTGTTAGACAAGTTTGACCTCAGTCAAACACACCACCCATGCTTTGTTCTTTGTCTAACCTCAACACCCTGATTAGTGCCCATCTGTCTCAATTCTGCCCTGATAATCAGATTTCTACAACTTTGTTTCAGTTAGTTTCTTGTTTAATGAGTTATCTTATGAGTGAGAAGTACAAGGATGAGCTATGACAACATTATGTGAATAACTTACCTGATTACACCAACTTTACTGATCCATTATCAGATAATACCTCCCCAATTGGAAGGCGTTTGGTCCCACAAAAGCTAGGAACACATTAGATGACAAGCTAGACCTCATTTTGTATCTTGGATGTCACTGGGTTTGCATAGTGCTATTCTTTCAGACCAGAATGTCTTGTCCCCTAAAATCAATGCCACAACCTTTTTTATTTTCTCTTGATTTGAATTAAGAAGAAGGTCCACATACAACATTTCTATCAACTTTCAAAAGAAATGAAGATATTTTTCCATTAGAATTAATCCACTTCTTTCCATATTGTGCACTTACCAAGGAGATCTTTGTAACTGCCCCCATAAGCATTGATGATGAAGCTCTTTCCATCCTTCTTTAACCTATATTTATTGTCCCTCCTCTAATATACAACATCTCTAAGATACATTTATGGCCTGCAAATCACGAGTCCACACACATCAACAAAGTGCCCATTCACACCAACTTCAGCTTGCGTTGTTTGGTAATAGGTAATTCTGTCCCTTTTCTCACCCAACCCAACTCATATGACTTGGGGTGTTGATATGTATCCAATCCCAGTATTGTCTACCAACTCCTTAGAAATCAAATCAGCATGGAAAAAAGAATCAAAAAGAGCATCTACTTTGGATTTCTTGATTTGAATCTTTATGTGAAAAACCTTAGTATACTCAGTTTTATCTTGCCCTCCATTGCCACTTAAGCAAACCTTTGTGTTGATGGATGTGCAAACAAGACTCTTGTCTACCTCTGAATTACATTCCAATTCTTGTCCCTCAAAATAAGTCATGACTTTATCTTCCTTGTTCTTTTTCATTGCATTAGATAGCTATGAAAGCCACTATGTACCTCATCAATATATCATCTTCTTGCACACCTTTATCCATTTGGATAGCCCTTCTATGAAATTCACTAATGTACTATTGCACACTTTGTTCTTGTTTTTGCTTGTAATATTGCTAATTGATAGACCTCTTTTTTTCTCACATATGGGATGAAATTACTTTTTACTTAGCTTCTTAAATTCTTCACAGTAACAAGTACGTGCTAATTTTATTAAAAACAAAGAACAATTACTTTCAAACCAACTAAGAGCATGTTTTGCTAACCTTAATCCAGCAAAGGAAATGTATCATTCTTCTCTAAGGATATGCATGCTAGAATATTTCTCAAGTTGGATCAGCCAACAGTCAAACTTCTCCTCATATTCACCTCATTCATAAGAAGGAATCTTGATTTTTGCCCTCTTCTTTGAAAAGAGGTGTCATAGGAATACTTGTCTCACCTTGGGAATACCCTTTCTCATGGGAAACCAGCTTTTCCTTCGCTTGAGGATTCTCTAGATACATCCCCATTTCTCCAATAGTGTACCTGTTGTGACCTTTTCATACATCGCCCCATTGCAAATGGGGACCCTTTGTTTTTGCTTTTTGAGTTTTGCCTTGGCGTCACAACTGCTTATCACCATGTTTCTTTACAATGAGGAGTTAAAGTTTTGAAGAGTCATCCGAGCCAAGTAAACAATTTGAGCCTGAATCAGTGCACAAGCATCATCAGAATGCTTAGGGGGCCTAAAGGACGAAGATCGACTGTCGTTTGAGTCAATTCTGATACCTCCTACTTTTTGGGGATTTTCACTCTAAAACCCCTATTTTTTAGGGACTTTATTTTTGGCATTTTTGGCCCATTTTGGACTTCCTATTTTTTAGGGGCTATTTTTGGAAAGTTGCTATTTTTGGGAAAAAATTATTTTTGGCAGGGTTTCCATCTTTGGAAAGTGCCCGGATTTCAAAAAATCATTCAGAAGTCCTAAAAAACCAATAGAAAATCACGAAAAAATCAATAAAAGGAATAAAAAACGAGCATGAGAAAAGGGCACATGGCGAAATAACCAGCATGGAATTCATGGCAAAATTTGCCTAAGTATGGAAGATGGCGCCAAGATTAATGGCATGGACAATAAGCAAGTCTGCCATAGGAAGAGGAGCAATGGACAAGTCCGCCCAAGAGGAGTTTGACATGGCATGAGCAATGGACAAGTCCACCCAAGAGGAGTTTGACATGGCATGAGCATATAGGAAGTCCGCCCTTGGAGAAGATGGCTTGGCACCTTGCCAAGTCCACCCATGTGGAAAGTGTTATTGCTTGACACTATGGAAAGTCCGCCCCACTCAACAAAGACATGGCATGAGGACATGGCAAGTCCGCCATGCCATGGAAAAGGAAATGGCAAAAAGAATGGCAAGTCCACCATGCCAAAATGAGAATGGCAAGAACTTCTTGAAGTCCGCCCTTGCAACATGGAAAGAAGTCTCCAAAGTCCACCATAAGGAATGGTGAGAATTTCCAAACAAGAGGAAAGTCCTACCTTGGCACTTAGAAAAAATGGCAAAGACAAGACAAAGTCCGACCTTGCTCAATGGATGGACGGCACAAGCATGAGAAAGTCCGACTTTGCCCAAGCATAGCATGTCCAAACCTTTATAAGGCATGTCCAAGGCAAAATAAAGTCCGACCTGGGCCTAGAGAAGAAAATGTCTTGAGCATCATGAAGTCTGACTTTGACTGAAGAAAAGCGTCCAAGCTCATATGAAGTCCGCCGAGAAAATGGCAAAGCACATGCAAAGTCCAACTTAGGAAGAAAATGAAGATGTCAAGACAAGGATAAAGTCCACCCAGCCAAGGAAAAACAAAAAAAATTGGCTAAGTAAAAAATTCAAAAAAAATTGGAAAGGCACAAGTGAAGTCCGACCTCCCTCAGCAAGGAATGTCCAAAGCCTCATAAAGTCCGACCTTGGCATAAAGAGTGGATGGCAAGACCAAAGTAAAGTACGCCCAAGGAGAAAAAATTCAGAAAATTGACTAAGTGTTGGAAGGAAAACAAGAGGAATAAAGAAGAAAAGTAAAGAGGAAGTGAATAAAATCCTTGTCCAAGGATGGAGTTTTCCCTACATAGCACAAGCCAGATTCAGAATTGAAGACAATTCCACAGGCAAAGTTCATCTGAAACCTTGTCTAAATGTTGAATGGTCCACGTGAAGGTGTTACAAAATGAACTTGAATAGCCAAAATTTGGCAAGTATGGGAAATACTTCACAGAGAAAATTCCAATTTCCTCCATTGTGGTGGAAGTGCAGAGGCATTCTTCTCCAAATTCAAGGCACTTGAAAGAATATCTGAACATCTTGGGGGGATTTCATCTACAATCCCAGACCTATTGAAGCAATCAGGAAAGAAAATAACTTCAAGTCTAGACGTCTGCACCAAGGCGAGACTTCCAATATAGGTAAGAAGAAGAAATCAAAGTCCCAAAAGGAGTCCAACTAGGAGGAAACAAGCACAAGAGGCAGACTCATCGGCAAGGAAAATATTCTAAGGCAAGAGCATGGAAAAACGAACAAAGTGACCAAGGAGGACATCCAACCTACCGAAGTGGCACCTCGAACAATCAAGTTGTTCCAAGTCAGCACATCCAGATTCAACAACTTTCTATTGTATTTGTTGGTTCATATTTAGTAAAAAGGACAAGTGTCCTCAAATGTAATTTTCTCATTGGTCGAGGAGTAGTTAGTTGCAACAAACCCTAATTAGGGTTTTATTCTGTAATCTCGGTCGTTGATCCTAAATCAATCTTGGCCATTGAATTGTAATTGGGGAGCCTATAAATTGAGCTCACCCCTCATTTGTAAAGCATGGGAGCATGTTGCAAAACATGTTGAGATAAGTAAATTGTCGCATATGACTGCCAAAGTAATAAGTAATGCATGCATTGTTCTAATGGTGATTGCTTCTCTTATTTTGGAGTTGGCATGGTTCTTATCCCTCATCATAGTTTAGATTTTATTTCATGTATGTTAGATGAATGCAAGATCTGATAAGTATTAATTTATGGTGAAACTTTTGCTCATACTTTCTTTGAATGGATGATTTTCATTCAATACGTAAAGTTAGCCTGAGCTTACCTTGTGAATGCTTAACTTCTGTCTGGATAAATATTGTTCGATTTGATGGTAGTTATTCATGATATGAAAATCGTAAGCACACTCCCTTGAAGATTGCACCCACTTTGTGTAGTTGTCGTTGAGCATGGCGAAGCAAAGCGAGGTTATTGGTTTCACCAAGTTAATACGGTCTCTTGAATTCTTAGGGAGTAGATTAGAACTTCTAAACCCTTATCTCTTTTTCGGATTGTTTGAAAAACCCAAACAACAGAGCTTCATTGCCTAAACCTTCATTGTGAATTGAACAAGCCTAGCATAAGTCCCTTTGTGTTACCAACATATCACAATGACCATTGAGCTTACCCACACGACATAAGGAACCTTGGAATCGCCATATGATCTTCTCGCAATCTTAGCATACGCGGTGGTTTTTCAAGAGAGGATAGGATGTCTTTGGGCATTTTATTTTGATGTTTGGTGTGTCACAAAACACACATCAACAGTACCCATAATACTTTTTAGTTTCCCCATTAGGCATGATATGATTGCCACATCTTAGTCTAGTTTGATTAATCCCTCTTCTCCCTCAAGAGGTCTTGCATCATCATGTGCCATGCTTCTTACTCTTTTTATGCAATCTCTTGTTTATATCTCTTGCTACAAAGGAACCAAAATTTATTTCCTACACGAACTCGCTGCTCTAATCATGGGCATAAATTTTCAAAAGAGTCACACATAGCAACCACAAAATCCAAGAAAAATGCTCCAATACCAATCTGATCCATAAACAAAGTGGATAGTGCACTGCTTGTTTTACTAACATGAATTATATCCAACCTTAATGTAAATTAGTTAATTAATTCGCTTTTGTATTGTGAGAATATAGAACAAACAATATGATACCAATCTTGCAATGTAAGTGTGATTAGAATTTAAAGAAGCGTGTAAAAACAAGTAAACAAGCATAGAAATAAGAGATGACAATAGTATGACATATAGAAACCCAATTTTGGTAAAAAAATCCAAAGGAATGAGTGTTAAAATTCCTCAAGTCACCATTTCAAGAGCTCTTACAAATGATTTATTGCCTTTGACAGCCTTCATGGACACTCTCTACACAAATCACAAGTAGGTCAAATTAAAAACCAGCTAACAATTGTCTGGAGATACACAGAAAAAGTAGAAGAACAATAAAGAATTAGGAAAACACGCAATTTATATTATTTTCATTTTATTGACCACTCGAAAAGTGTATCGAACCCAACCAGCCTATGTTACCCAGCCAATGAATATTCAACCTAGCCAATGAATATTCAACCTAGCCACATACAATGTAACCCCATTACAAGTCTAAGTATGTCAATGAAAAACTCTATTCTCACCCTCATCTCCAACTCTCACCATAGGTCCACTACCTCTCTTCTTCATCCATTAAAACTAGCTACAAGCACCTCTTGGTCTTCCAACAATGAGCAAACAATGAAAGAGCCAATCATGCAACATCACTCATCTATAATCAAAGCTTCAAGAAACTCGACACTTCAGCTTCAAACCAATGAGCAAATAGCAAAAGAGCCAATCTTGCAATGCCACTTGTCTATTACTGAAGATTAAAGAAACCTAACACTTTAGCTTCTAGTTGACCATACATTTCACTCTCTCTCTAGCCAATCATATGCTTAACTCTTTGGTGGACCAAACGCTTCACTCTTCGTTTTGCGAGGATTGTCTCTATCAACACTTATGCAAGACTATGATTTAGCCTTTGTGTCTATATGCAGCACCAATTTCTCAACCAATTTCCTTTGCAACAATGTTGTAGATTACTCAAACTCCCAAACACACAACCAAAACTACACATCAAAACTCACAATGCACACTTCAAACCAAAACATTACAAAATGAAAGGAAACTCTTTTTGGGTGATGCAAGATTGCTCAAACCCTACAATGCTCTTGTATCAAGCAACTTAACTGAAAAGTTTGTGGACTTTGTGCTCACAATATGGATTGCCTGAATGACTACTTTTGCTACCTGAGACAGCTCACTACAACTTTAGTGATCCATAAATCCTCTTCTAGCCCCTTATGCTTCCAATGAACGAGATATTCTTCATACACACTTTGTCAAGTCTTCCTTCCAATGTGCTCATCAAAGACTTGCACTATTTCATCTCATTGTTTTCTTAGCATTTTCCTTTTCTAGTCAATGTTGTCCTACAATTGCATTTCTTCTTCAATTGTATCATTTTTCCCAAGAACTAGATATCCAATCCTTCTAGAAACTCGCTTTCATATGCACTTTCAAAAAAATGGCAAAAAAATTCATAAGCCAATCTTCTTGAGTTTCAACTTATTATATGTTCCCTTAGTGAATTGCTCTTTCCTTAAGTATGCCATGACTAACTTCCCTTCTAAGCAAGTATTATCCCTCTCATATGCATCAATTTGTGCCTTGTATTCGGCACTACTCACCTCCAATTGCTTCTTGACTTCCACATGCATAACCTACATATGTTGTGCAAAGTCTTCAACATCTACACTTTAGTGACTTCATCATTCAACCTTCAATGGGTCAATGACATCCCTAAACAATGTCTCATACACAATCTACAAAGGCATATTACCAATTGACTTGTTCACTGAGTTGTATGCATAATCTACTTGCACCTACAAGGAGTCCCATTGTGTGAGCTTATCTCCCATCAAACATCTCAATAAGTTGCCAAGGTTCATATTGACAATCTCTATTTGTAGATGATGCCTTAAACTATAGTTCAACTATAGGCCCAAATTTTTCCACAAGATTCACTAGAAATGGCTAAGGAAATTCATATCTCTAGTTGAGGTAATACTCTCAAACAACCTAAGCAACTACACCACCTCATTAAAAAACAAATTTGACACCTTCAACACATCACTCACTAGACTGCAAGAATGAAATGCATCATTTTTAATGCCTAACAAAAACTACAAAAAACTAAATCCTTTTCTCTATGTTTGTGATAATCCAAGGACAAGGTCCATGGCCAAGCCCTCCCAAGGTTTATTTGGCATGAAGTGTTTTGTACAACCCAATGTTCTCTGCCACTCCCTTAGCAATCTAGCATGCTCGACATCTCCCAACAAACTTACATACATTTTTGTGCAAATTAGGGTAGTGATACCTCTCCTCCAACATGGTCTATGTCTTATCAACTCCTAAGTGGCCTCCCAATTCACCACCATGTGACTCTTTGATGAGGTTCCCCCTCATTGCACTCCAAAGATCAATAATTGTTATCTTTTGAACAAGTGTCCCTCCTGTGTGAAGTAATCTATACATAGGCCTTGGTATCTACAAAATTCAAATTTGTTGCATACAAATTATTCAATCCCTCCATGCCCAATAATTCTTAATCATCATGAACAAAATAGCATGCCTCCTCCTTAAGGCATCCATGACTTGAGTTGATTTGCCAAACCTATGCTTTCAACACAAGAGATAACCATGCAGATACTCTATCTTATATCATGTGTCTCTGGTTCAACTTCACTTGATTATTGGTGTACCACAACCCCTAATGATCCATGTATAGAACAAATTTCTTTGACAATAAATAATGCTTCCACTTCCATAAAGCTTGAACTATGGCATAAAACTCTTGGTCATGCACCAAGTACTTCTTCCTAGCATCATTCAAATTCTCACTAAAGAATGTAAATGATCTTCCTTCTTGACTAATAACTACACCAATTGTGGTTCCACTAGCATCACAATCAACTTCAAAAATCTTTCTAAACCCAAGAGCATCAATATAGACACCTCAATCACTTTTTCAAGAGCTCAAAACTCTTGGTTGTAGCAACAATCTTATCAAATACATCTTTCTGCATACAATGAGTTAGCAATGCACAAATACTACTAAAGTTCCTTGTGAACTTCCTATAGAAGCTCACCAACTCATGGAAACATTTGACATCTACGACACTATGGTGTGGCCACTCAACTATTGCTTACTTTCTCTAGGTCCAATCTTAACCCATCTTGAGATATTTAAAATCCCAAGTATGAAAGCTCCTTTTGCATAAAACTGCATTTTTTCAATCTTATATGCAAGTCTTCCTTCAACTACAAGAAAACATATTGCAGGTGTGCAAGATGCTCCTCCCTCATCTTATTAAACACCAAAAATGTTATCCAAATAAATGACCACAGATTTTCCAAGAAATGGCTACAAGACCTTGTTCATTAGCCTCATGAATGTGCTCAAGGCACTCATCAACCCAAATTGCATTACCATCCATTAATACAAGCCATCCATTGTCTTGACTACATTCTTCACTCATCTCTTTCTCTAATCCTAAACTAACGATAATCACTCTTCTGGACAATCTTCAAAAAGCATCTAGCTCCACCAAAATAATCCATGAGATCATCCATCCTTGGTAACAAAAATTAATAGTTGATAGTAATCTTATTTATTTGGATTCTATGTGCATTCACTGTTTGCCTCCCTTCTTTGGTGCAATTATTGTAGGCATCGTGCAAGGGCCCATACTTTCTTTGATAAAATATCTTTCTAACAACTCTTGTACTTTCCAATTAAGTTCCACACTTATTTTTGGACTCATTTTTTGTGATGCTTTATTTGGTAAGCATGATCCTAAGATCAAATCAATAAAACGTTATATGCTCCACATTGGCGCAATCCCTCCAACATATCATTGCTAATTATCTTTGCATGCTACTTGAGCAACATTGCAACCTCCAACTCCTCTAAGTTGTGCACTGCTTTCTCCTCCTACACAAACTTGAGGACTACCGCATAGCACTCCTCTACCTTCCTTGCCTCCTTGATAAACTCCTTGTTCAATAGCGTCACCTAACTTATTGTGCCTTCTTCCACCTTCATCAGCAACAACTCAAACTTCTTACTATCCAAAGGATGGTGAAGGTGTTCTTTTGCCCATTATGGATCATGCATCTATCATGTTGCCACGGGATTCCCAACAACACTTGGCACACATCCATTAGGATCACATTGTACTACACCTCATTCACATAGCCTTCAATGTTGAACACAACCTTATAATGTTTTGTCATAGTGATCTATTATCCATTATACAACCAAAAGACTATATGGTGTGGGGTGTGCTACAATTTTTAACCCCAATTTATGAACCATATCTATAGACACCAAGTTATTTGGGCTACAATTAATTATCAACCTACAACACTTAACTACCTGAAATACACTTGATGTAGATGATGCTCTTCATCAACCATGGTGCATTCTCCTCTTTGGATGGCTTGAGCAACACTTTGCATATCATCAAACTTTCTACATGCTCTAGAGTTGCACTTTCAGCTTTGCTCTCCTCTTCAGCACATGCAGCATGCACTTGCTTCTCCAAATGACCCTACTCTCACTTAGCTTCCAAACAATTATACGCCCCATGACCTACATGTCCACATCTATAGCATGTCTCTTTGAAACCACCTTCTCTGCAATTGCCTCTTCCTCTACAACTAAAAATCTACTCCCTTTTTGAGCTTTGTGCAAAAATTGACTCGATTGTTTCCTTTTGCAGCTAGGTTTGTCTTCCTATGCCTCATTTGCCCTTTCCGCCTCTACCCTTTCCTCTTGTACCTAGTTGCTTTCAAGACAACGTTTCATCTACTCTTAGCACTAATTGGTAAGCCTCTTCTGTAAAATGTATGATAAGCAAAAAGATTTCAACTTGAATCAAAATGTGCAAACCATCAATATGGAAACTTCTACATTATCTTCTATATGACCAGCCCAAAAGTTGAATCTATCAAAATACAAAACCCATTAATAGACCTGGAGAACTTTTTTGCATCATCTTCTCTATGACAAGCACACATGTTGATTCTAAATAACTCTTATATATGCTTTTCCATGGACATCTCCTTTTGGCACATATTCTAAAGCTCCTTGAATAGATTCATTGTGTAGCTTGGTGGCATGAACTTCCGCTTGATCTTCCTAACCATGAGGTCCCAATTTGCAATATTCCTTTTATCATTCTTAACATGTTCACTTTGACAAAGTCCCACCACATGCAACATGTCCCTCCAACTTTGTGCTCACATACTTGATTCTTTGGGCATCCTCAATGATTCAAACTTGAAATATTTCTCCAACTTTGTTATCCAATCTATCAATTATTTTGGATTTAGGCTACTCAAGTAGGTTGGGAGATCAAACATCGATTTATTACTAGCTTTCATTACAGCACTTGCAAACCCATCCTCTACAATTAATTCTTCTCAAAGTCAAGGTCTAATAGTCCAATTGCATCAACATCTTCCCTCTCATCCTCACTAACTTCCTTTGTCAACACTATTTCTATTCCTTGCATATACATTGAACCTCGCCTAAAGAGTTCCCAACATGTCAACAAGGTCTGCCACACATGATGCTCACCCACCTTGATTGTTTCCTACTCTTCTTCCTCAATGGCCCATAGCTCCTTCGTTCATTTGCAATGTGACAAATACAGAAATGAACTTTGTTATGGAGCTCACCCAGCTTCACTCACATGACTGGGCTCTTGCTTTGGTGCCACTTGATGCAAACCACAAGCAAGTCAAATTAACAACTAGCTCACACTTGCCCAAAGTTACACAATGAAAGCACAAGAACAAGGAAGAACAATGAAGAATCATGAAAACACACAATCTATATTATTTGCAAAATAATTGTAGATTCTATTGGCCACTCAAAAATTGTATGGAAAACAACCAGCCTATCCTACCAAGCCTACTTGCAGAGACTTTCTATGGTACAATCTAACCCATTTTACAGCCCAACTATGCCTATGAACCACTTTATTCTCACCCACAGATCCAACTATCACCATTTGTTTGCTCCCTCTCTTATTCAAACATTAAAAATACTCTCAAGTGACTCTTGATCTTCCAACTATGTGCAAATAATGGAAGTGTTGATCTTGTGGGGCCACTTGTTGGTAACCAAAGCTTCAAGAAATTGAATGTTCCAGCCTCCAATTGACCATACATTTCACTCTCTTAATAGCCAAACATACATTTCACTGTATCCACTTAATCGTACAATCCAATCTCTCTTCAATTGACCATATATTTCAATCTCTCTCCAACCAACTGTGCATTTAAATCTCTCTCATCCAACCATATATTTCATTCTTTGTCAGTTATTAGGAAAAAGCCTACTTCAACTTGTGTGCCTATATGCAGCACCAATGTCACAACCAATGGTCTTTGCAATAGGGTCGTAGATTGCTTAGATTCCCAAACACACAACCAAAACTAAAAATGCAATGGTTGTAGATTACTAAAATTCCCAAACATACAACCAAAACTCACGATGCAATGGTTGTAGACTCAGATTCCCAAACATACAACCAAATCTCATAATGCAATGTTTGTAGATTTCTCTTCTTTCTTTCTCGAATTTTACAATGGTTGTCTCTATCAACACTTATGCAAGTGTCTACTTCAGCCTGTGTGCATATATGTGGCACCAATGTCACAACCAATGGCCTTCACAATAACACTATAGATTACTTAAATTCCCAAACGCACACAACCAAAATTGAACACCAAAATTCATGACAAACACTTCAAACCAAAACATAGCAAATGAAAGGAAACTCTGTTTGGGTGATGCAAGATTGCTCAACCCCAATGGGGCTCTTGTGTAACTCTCAACCTAGAAAAGTAATGTCCAAACAAAAATAAACTCCTCAATCTTCTCTCCCACTTCCTCTATCACACTACCACTTCACTATGACACATAGATTGAAGCAACAATAGCTTAACTCCACCAATTTTACAAGAACAAAAATCAAACCCATCTCAATCAATTGTATTTGTATAGGGCGAATTTGATTGTGGTTGACCTTGTTAGACAAATTCAACCCCAGTCAAACATGCCACCCCTGATATGGGATATCGGACACTTTCTTTCAATAAAGGCCACTCAAAAGAGCCTTTGCTAACCAATAAATTTGTGTAATGTACAATCAACTTTCCATATATTTGTGGGAAAAATGCAAAGTATAAAATTTGTAGAAAAAGAAGGGAAGACATAATACACACAATAGAATATACTAAACAAAGTGTAATTTGATCATGCTGACAATAAAACAATTTAAAAGGTAACATCAAATTAATTTGATTGTGACTTGATACAACTCTTGTCAGATGGCATTAACCAACTATTCAACAACTTTTCGATAGAAGAAATCTCAAAAATGGTATTAATGGCACAATTGAAATTACCAATTGTATTAATAAAACATTAATATAATATGTAGTAGTAGTAAAACTTAAAATATAATACACCATTGTGATCTTAGATTACTCAAACTACACTTAAGTTTTTTCAAGGCTTGCTTTCCTGCCCCATAAAAAATAGTTTTTGTATAAGAGCTTAGGTGGTTTCTAGTATGGCACCTTAATGTTTTGGATTTTAATAAATAGCAATTAATTAAGGATCTGCAATGTGTTTAGCTTTGTGACCACGTTAGATGTTCAAGGTGGCACAACCCCACTGACTTAACCATATACATTGGGAGCATGTGGGCAGTAGTTTTGTAATTATGGATAGCAGTTAATGAAGGATCTGCAATGTGTTTAGCTTTGAGAACACCTAAGGTGTTGTTGGCGTAAAAACTAACACCTCTAGAGTGCAGGTTTGTACGGACAGCTATGCACACTGCGTAATGAGTGCTCTCCAAATTAGGAGGGGAAGCTCCCTCGTAGTGCTAGAATGCATGGAAAAGAAAAGTAATATAAGTCCTATCTTTTTGTTCTCAACTGGAAGAGGCACAAGGTTAAGAAAACAAAGAACGTTGCAGCTAAGGATTTTTTGGTTTCGTAGATCATTAACTACAACTAAGCTATTGTAATGTCCTCATTTTGGCCCTACACTCTTCAATAGGATTTAGCCTATTTCCGGAAGTCCGTAGGCTAAGCTGAGGTGGAAAATTAGGGTTTCCTCTTTCAAATATTGCTCAGTTGGCGTTCAAAGGATGTTGTGCAGACTTACTATTTATAGCAGTTGCTATTTTTAGCAAGTCTATCTTTTGGCAGTATCTGTCTAGCAGCAATTCAATCCTTTGCAGGTTAGTGTTCAATTTGGCTATCTATTGTTTTGATGTGAACTTACTATTTATAGCAATTGGCTATTTTTAGTAAGTCTAAATTTGGCAATAGCATCATCAACAGCTCAACTCAAGTCATCTTGCTATCCATCAGTTTCAGTATTGGCATTGGTTTTGGTTATCTCCATGGACTGAGTTTTTATACTTAGTCAAATTTCATGTTTTTCAGTTGTACCCCACGCCTAGGAGTAATAACTTCATGTTGTTTTAAAAGAGGGGCCATTAAGGGGGTCAATTGTGCATTTAATAATTTATTAAATGCTTTATTGTTGCAAAGTGAAAAGGAGGTTGAGTAATATTATATTATTTCAAAAAGTAAAATGCAAAAAGGTGGCATCCCTTTTGGAAGTTGAAGTGATTCAACTTCTTGGAATTTGAAGAGCTCTTGTTGCTTCATTTGCCAACTGAAGCTTATATATTGTTGCTGTTTGAAGAGCTGATTATGCATATTTTTGAAGAGCAAAGTTACGCTGCTAGAATGAATCCAGAATCCGGCTAAGGGAAAGCTTAGCAAATTTACTCCATTCTTCGGGCCTACAACTATGGTTCCCTAGGTGGTGGATTGAGAGTGTGCTTCATCCAGAAGTACATATTGAGCATTATTGTGGAGTTTTGGTGAGATATTTCCAGTTTTTATGTTGCTGGTTTATCATGGCTGAAAGTGATTTTTGTATACAACTTTTAGTATGAATTTTATTTTGTTCTGGGTACTTGATCATTGCATTTCTATGATAGAGGCGACCATATTTGGAGGTTATCAGAATTTAATTCCAAGTTTCAGATTTTACTAAGCAAAATCGCCCTTGAAAGGAGGCTGTACTTTTTTGGAGAGCATTGGGATTCGTGCATAAATTAATGGTTGAGTTTAGATGCTGTTTTATCATTGCGAATTGGGTGCCAACCTTCTCAAGAGCTTTTGCAAGTTATATTTCATCTTTTGGAGGTATTGTGAAGGAGTTGTGATCACTTTTTATGTGTTTTCAGTTTGCTGATAATCATTTCCAAATTGCTGATTTTTATATCAGTTTGCTTCAGTATTCTGATTTTGGTTTCAAGCTTCATTAATTGAAAGGATATCAAGTGGAAAAATCTTCTATTTCATTGTGCTTTGTAAAGATTGTAATAACACTTGAAAATGGCAGGTTTTTATCATTGTAAGACTGTAAACAGTAGTACTGTTCCAGTCATTTAATTAGCTGCAAATTTTTATGATTAATCTCTCATATATGTAACTCTTGGATGGTTTACCGCCAGTGTGGATAAAGAACATTCTAGAAGCTTATCTCTCTTATTTGCAGCTATTTCTATTCATTGTAAAGCTATTTAGTAGTACTAACAGCTATTTCATTTTATTGCTGCAATTTATACTTGATTACACTCCCACAATTGAGTGGTTGAGTTTTAGAATAAACATCTTTTTTTATTGTAAATTCCCCCCACAAAATAAGTGGTTGTGTGGACAGTATTCCCCTCACGTTAATAAGTGGAAGAGTGGATTTAAAGGCTGGCTTGCCGCCTAATAATTGTTGTAAACTCACCCACTGAATAAGTGGAGTATTCCCACTGCTTGTGGATGCCTGCATCAGCAGATGAATTGTACTTTCAGCTCTGTTTATGCCTAACGATCCTCTGACCATATGCTATCACCTTTCCCACATTGGGATCTTGGTGAACATTCTTGGTTAGAGTTATCTTCTTTGCTGATTTGCATTTTTGGAGCTAACGCTAATCAGTGTTTGGTTGCTAATTTGTGTGTCTAATCTTGGGAAAAAAAGTTAAGGGGACTATGTCAGTGGTATCAAAGCAGAAGATCCTGCCATCCTGTCGATTAGTGCTTCATACTTAGGCAGATGAGTGATAGAGATCTCCGGTACTACACCGAAAGTCAATGCAGATTCTAGTTCAGTTCCTTGTGGTATCCAGATGTTGGCAGTTAGGCATGGCTAATGAAGAAGAGATGAAGTTGGCAGAGACTCTTTATGGTTGGAAAGAGACTTGGTAAAGAATTTCAGTCAAAGGAAAATGAAGAGAACATTCTTCATTTGTTAGAACAATGTTTGAGACAAGTGAAGCCATCACCTTCAAAGATAATGGAGTTGGCACTAGCTCCTACAATGAATTCTTTGAATCAGCCCTATTGGTTGGGGCATCCTGATGAAGAGACCAAGTTGTTGGTTTCTTCTTGTTTCATGGAGATAATAAGAATTGTAAATCCCCATTTGCCTTATGATGTTGAAACCATGAAGATCATATTAAATATGATAGTGGAATGTTTTCAAGATTTGGATGAAACTTGTAGTAGCTTGTTTTCAAGAAGAGCTGCTGGTTTAAAAACATTTTCTGAAGTTGGTGCTTGCATCTTATTAATAGAATTTGAGATGGAGAATCAGATTTATCACTTGTTTAATTATCTTTTCACCTCGACCTGGAGTGAGCAAGAAGAGAGTATGCTTGCAGCTGTCATAAATGTTCTGATCTCTACAATTAAAGAAGCTAATAGTCTTCCTGAAAGTGTCCAAACTCTTCTCTTGGATGCTTACAAATGTGAAGATCAGATTTCTCCCACTGCTGATTTGTTAGTTAAAGAAATTTTCAGTCAATGTGAAGATAAGTTGAAACCACTTTTGAAGAAGATTGTTGAAAATAGAGAAGAGATATCTAAAGCTGAAGAGAATGAAAGTTGGAATCCCTTTGAAGACATTGCAAAAGTTCAAGGGGCATCTACGAATTTGCATGTAAAGTATTCGATAGAAGAATGTAATGTATCAGTGGAAGCCTTGAAGACTAGTGAGGTACTCTTGTTTTCTACAAAGGAGAACAGTGAGTTGACTGGTGTTAAGAAGCCTCATGTTAAAGATTCAAAGAAAGAACTTTTGGAAACAAAAGTTGAAGCAGAGATGCATGAAGAGGCCATAAGTGCAGATTCAAATGAAGGATAAGTTTGGTTAGTAGAAGATATGTGTTCAATCAACAATTTGCTTCTTCACAATTCCAAAGAATGTTGGTTTGAAAGTCAAGTCAAAGAGGAAGTTGAAGTCTCTTCCCACTTCAAAGTTGATTTGATCAATTCTTTTGAATCATGTGTAGAAGACAACATGGAAGGAGAAGCTTCTAGTAATTATAAGGCAGATTTTTCTTCACCAGAAATCAAGTTAAGGCAAAAAGCTAAGGAATTGGAAGGCACTATGGATGGAATGATGAAGAGTGTTCATCACATGCAAGACAAATTGAGGAGTACAGCTCAAACCATTTTTGAAATCTTTATCCATCAAAGTTGTTCTACATCATCTCAGCCAGTATATAATTATTGCAACTCAAGTTCACACATTGCTGATAATGGAATTCAAATTTTGTCAAATCTTGATAGAATTCATAGACATGTAGAACAGTTGATTTATGATGTGCCTAGGGGAGTTGTATGTTGCATTTCTATTGATGACATGAAGTCCATTAAATTTTCCTTGGAGGAAATTAAATCTAGTCTTTTGCACATCATTCATGACAAAGACATAGTGGCCAATATTGTTGACAAGGCATTGGAGTGGAATGAGCTTACCAAAACAAAGTTGCAAGAAGTGCATGAGACTCTAATTGAAGCAGAGAATCAAATTTCTGCTGTTCAATATTCATGAGAGCAAGAAAACAGAAGAAGAGCAGAGGAGCTTCAAGAAATTCTTGATGAGCTTGATCTCATACAAGAAACATATGATTTGGAATGCTGTCCTGAGAGACGAAAGCATTCAAATTCTCAAGCTTATCAAGCTTTTGACAATCTCTAGTATGAAGAAAGTGCTAGTAAGGTTTATGTAAATCCTCTTTTTGAAAATGATGAAGAAATTGCTTCTAAGATTACTAAAGAAGGAAATTTGAGTTTGTTTCCCAACATTGGAGGGTTAATACGTGAGTTGCACAAAGTTGAATCTACTGCTACTCCTAGTGCAACCATTCAGCAAGAATTGGTAACTATTGAAACACAAAGAAATGAAGGCATTCTTATTGTTCATCAACAAAGAGTTGATGGGTTTGTTGATGAAGGTTTAATTTATTTTTTGATGAGGATGCTTGTGAGGCTCATATCAGATTTTAGTTCATCACCATCTTCTCTTAGAGTGATAGATTTCAGAATTGTATTTGATGAAGGATTTGTGGAATCTTTCCGGCAAGTCATATCACAAGATTTTGGATTTGATTTTTTCAACGAACAAAGGTTGGTTGAATACTTCTTGGAATTTCAAGAAGTGGCATTGCAGATGGAACGAGCGAATCAAATGATTCGTGTGAGAGCAGTTCTCAGTTTGAGAAGTGGTTCTTCATGGTTGTTAGTTTGGGATCCTGGCATTACTTGGGAAGAAGGTAATTTTAAAGTAGATAGACCAGCATATAATATTCAGAGTGTAGTTGTGACCATTTGCTTATGTGTTGGAAAATGTCTTCAATTGAAAATCAGTGTTTGGGATCTCAAGCATTTTCTTTTGAAGAATGGAATGCATAAAAAGAAGGTTGGATGGAGAGATAAGTGTCAAAAATTCTGTTTTATGTTTGCTGCTCCCTTCTTTCTATGTCATTGCCTCTTTATTTCTGATCATACATTGGTGTTCTGGGAAGGAAATATGATCAAAAGTTGGTTTGTGGTGACATGGGGTCTCTTGCTAAAAGTGCCACCAGCTTGGTTCATGAGCAGTTATGCTCATTTTGATGGAAAGTTCTTTTGTAGCAGCTGCTGCTTGTCTTCTTGGATGCTGATTTTCCAAAAATCAGATCTCAAGATGATTATTTCAGACCTCTTAGGAAGCTGGTTACTTCATTTCCAGGCCTCTCCACCTCCTATTTGGACTGAATTTCTGCCAAAAATAAGCAAGGGAATGTTTCTGTATGGTCAAAGTTCAGGTATGGGTTGTTCATTGATAGTTGACAGTGAATTTTGTGGTACCAACTCATACATTACTTTTTGGGACAGCGAGTTATTAGCTGATTTGATTTGTCAAATTGAGACTCTTGATGTGAGATATGTGAATATTTCTTGGAGTTCTTTCAGTGAAATCAGTTTGCTTCAAAGGAAGCATTGTGCATCCTCTTGGATAGGGATGGAGTGTGGAGCTTTGCTCTTGGTTTGGCATTGGTTTAGAAGCATGTTTGAAAATATTTTTGTTGCTGATCAGAATTATGACAACAAGGTTTGGAGGTCCTACAGACTGATATGGGACCCAGGCACTGACATGTTTGATGCATTGTCTTTTGTGGATCGTGACATGTTGGTCCACTTTGAGTATTCGGTTGTATTAATCAGAGTAGCGCAACTGATTAGAGGAACAGTGTTCCTGAGAAAGATTTGGAATCCTGGTATCACTTGGGTTTGTGATTCCATAGTTGAAGATGATGAAGCCAAAGATGGTCTTCTAGAATTTATTCCCATGATGTTTCAGTTTAATTTTAATTTGGTGATTTCTTGTGTTGGCATCCAGCAGTGCAGTGCTTACATCAGTTGGTGCTATCCTTCTCCTAGGATGATTTGGGACCCTGGGATCCTATTTGGCATGGTAAGGATCAAATTGTTCCCTTGGAGTGTGGTGGCATTGCTTGAGGACAAGCAATTTTGGGAAGGGCGAACTGTAATGTCCCCATTTTGGCCCTACACTCTTCAATAGGATTTAGCTTATTTCCGGAAATCCGTAGGCTAAGCTGAGGTGGAAAATTAGGGTTTCCTCTTTCAAATATTGCTCAGTTGGCATGCAAAGGATGTTGTGCAGACTTACTATTTATAGTTGTTGCTATTTTTAGCAAGTCTATCTTTTGGCAGTATCTGTCTAGCAGCAGTTCAATCCTTTGCAAGTTAGTGTTCAGTTTGGCTATCTATTGTTTTGATGTGAACTTACTATTTATAGCAGTTGGCTATTTTTAGTAAGTCTAAATTTGGCAGTAGCATCATCAGCAGCTCAACTCAAGTCATCTTGCTATCCATCAGTTTCAGTATTGGCATTGGTTTTGGTTATCTCCATGGACTGAGTTTTTATACTTAGTCAAATTTCATGTTTCTCAGTTGTACCCCACGCCTAGGAGTAATAACTTCATGTTGTTTTAAAAGAGGGGCCATTAAGGGGGTCAATTGTGCATTTAATAATTTATTAAATGCTTTATTGTTGCAAAGTGAAAAGGAGGTTGAGTAATATTATATTATTTCAAAAAGTAAAATGCAAAAAGGTGGCATCCCTTTTGGAAGTTGAAGTGATTCAACTTCTTGGAATTTGAAGAGTTCTTGTTGCTTCATTTGCCAATTGAAGTTTATATATTGCTGCTGTTTGAAGAGCTGATTATGCATATTTTTGAAGAGCAAAGTTACGCTGCTGGAATGAATCCAGAATCCGGCTAAGGGAAAGCTTAGCAAATTTACTCCATTCTTCGGGCCTGCAACTATGGTTCCCTAGGTGGTGGATTGAGAGTGTGCTTCATCCAGAAGTACATATTGAGCATTATTGTGGAGTTTTGGTGAGATATTTCCAGTTTTTATGTTGCTGGTTTATCATGGCTGAAAGTGATTTTTGTATACAGCTTTTAGTATGAATTTTATTTGGTTCTGGGTATTTGATCATTGCATTTCTATGATAGAGGCGACCATATTTGGAGGTTATCAAAATTTAATTCCAAGTTTCAGATTTTATTAAGCAAAATCGCCCTTGCAAGGAGGCCGTACCTTTTTGGAGAGCATTGGGATTCGTGCATAAATTAATGGTTGAGTTTAGATGCTTGTTTTATCATTGTGAATTGGGCGCCAACCTTCTCAAGAGCTTTTGCAAGTTATATTTCATCTTCTGGAGGTATTGTGAAGGAGTTGTGATTATTTTTATGTGTTTTCAGTTTGCTGATAATCATTTCCATTGCTGATTTTTATATCAGTTTGCTTCAATATTCTGATTTTGGTTTCAAGCTTCATTAATTGAGAGGATATCAAGTGGAAAAATCTTCTATTTCATTGTGCTTTGTAAAGATTGTAATAACACTTGAAAATTGCAGTTGTTTATCATTGTAAGACTGTAAACAGTAGTATTGTTCAGTCATTTAATTAGCTGCAAATTCTTATGATTAATCTCTCATATATGTAACCCCTGGATGGTTTACCGCCAATGTGGATAAAGAACATTCTAGAAGCTTATCTCTCTTATTTGCAGCTATTTCTATTCATTGTAAAGCTAGTTAGTAGTACTAACGCTATTTCATTTTATTGCTGCAATTTATACTTGATTACACTCCCACAATTGAGTGGTTGAGTTTTAGAATAAACATCTTTCTTGATTGTAAATTCCCCCCACAAAATAAGTGGTTGTGTGGACGATTCCCCCCACGTTAATAAGTGGAAGAGTGGATTTAAAGGCTGGCTTGCCGCCTAATAATTGTTGTAAACTCACCCACTGAATAAGTGGAGTATTCCCACGCTTGTGGATGCCTCATCAACAGATGAATTGTACTTTCAGCTCTGTTTATGCCTAACGATCCTCTGACCATATGCTATCACCTTTCCCACATTGGGATCTTGGTGAACATTCTTGGTTAGAGTTATCTTCTTTGCTGATTTGCATTTTTGGAGCTAACGCTAATCAGTGTTTGGTTGTTGATTTGTGTGTCTAATTTTGGGGAAAAAGTTAAGGGAATATTTCAGCTATCTAATTTAAATCTATCAGTTTTCTCAAAGCGAGCATGAGAAATGGAGCGAGGAATGATTATCGCGATAAATTACAGACTCACAAGTGAAGGCAAAGGTGGCACAACTATCTGCTTGTGTGAATAGGCTTATTGGAAACAACAATACGATAAACTAAGTATGATTCTCAGCTTGAAGGCAAGGTGGCACAACTATCGCTCAATCTGAATAAGTTTATTATTCACACACATCATACGATAACCAAGAACGATTCTCAACTTGAGCATAAGGTGGCACAACCTATCATCTCAATAACAAGTTTATTGAACACAAAACAGATTTGATCTAACTAAGGAAAAGAATTCACCATTATAATTGCATGAAACCCTATGTGGCATAACAATTCATCATAATAGTAAAAACGCATGAACAGATACAAAAAGAGCAATATTGAGGGCAAGGTAGGCACAGCATATATTTCTCTCATGCAAAAGTTATGTACAAATGAGCAAAAGCTCTTATTTATAGACATCGAAAGGTGTAGGGAACCCTAAAATCACCTTGAGTCAACTACAGTCTTGCAATGCATACAAGATTTATTGGTAAACCCTAATAAAGCAAACTATACAGTTAACTGGAAAGCTACCATCAGTTAACCAATACATCTAATCTAAAAATGGACAATTGTGCAAGCATGCACGTCCTTATTGAAAGCATGTTAATTGGAACACTACCATCAGTTAACGTAAAACCCTAAATAAAACTCCAAGTAAATAAAGCTGATCTCAAAATAGATATGCATGAGATAAGACAGCGAGTTAACTTGAGAAGGTAACGCCAAGCTTAACTCCTGTGTTTAATGTCTATTATGAGAGGTGGGAACTAAAGTCTACTGGCCGTGATCTCGAACAACCAATCCCTCAACGAGAGTGTTAACTGCATCAGCATCTGAATGTCAGCAACTTGAGCAATCTTTGCACACTCAAACTAGCATTTCACTGACTCATAACTTTGGCGGCTCCGTAACTGAAGTGATGGCCACTGTTTCTTCTGCAGCTTGACACTTTTCACGCTTTTCTCTATGGAAGAGTCTTCATGACGAAACTGTGAAGTTTGATTGCGCACACTTTGGTTGTGAGAAATGCAAACGAACTTGCTACACATGCAAAATTCCAACAATATCAACCCTCTAAACCGGATTTGGAAGACAATTGGCCATACGAGGCATGCAACCATATGGATTTGAGTAACTACACCTGTCAACCCTCTGAAAGCACTTGATACAAATCGGTCTCAACTTTTCTGATGAAATCGCAAATTAAGACCGATTTGGTCTTAAATTCAGTCTACGTGAGTTGCACTCTGAAAAACTCGCCTGTTGACTGTGAACACGGCTATATTTTGACAAGATTTCTGGAAAGCTAAAAATAGCCTTTTGAAGAGTTATTTTCGGCGAAAAATCTGAGATATGGGTTTTGTCCAGAAAAAGATTCTAAGACAACTGAGCGTCAATCACGAGAAATCTAACTTCTACTACGACCATGCAAAGAGTTTTCAATTGAGAAAATTAGAAACTCGAGAACGAATGTTCTGAAGTTAAAAATTCCTGAAAAATCAAACGCACGATTTTAATTCGAGGAAGTTATATAGAAATGATCCAGATGTTCAAACTTGTCAAATTTGCCAATTTCAGGAACATGCGAATTGGATTTTGAGAGAAATTTGAGAATCAAGGAAGAAAAAGACGTTTTTTATATGCTCTTTCTTCTATGAAAATCACCCCTGTTCTTCAAACTTGCTGATAATTATGATCTTTAACCTGCAAAAAGAAGTGTTTGATGAAATCGCCCTTGACTGCTGATGATGAATTTGCCTTTGTTCTAAAAATTTGCCTTTGCTTGTAAAATCACCTTTGCTCTTGAAAAATACGAATTTCCTTGAAGTTGTGAGAATGAATAATGATGGCCCCATGTTTAAATAAGGCAAATTCCCACCATCTTGTTTACTGCAAGATTTAAAACCTTAACCAAAATAGAAGGCTTCTGATTGGACCCCCTCCAGTTACACTGACGCTATCTCGAAGTCTCGAAATAAATAATAATAAAATAATATTTATCATGCAACTTGAAATCTCAGCACAAAAAGGGCGCCAACTTTTAGAAAATCGCCATTTTATGCTAAAAATGCAAGAATAAATATTAAATATTAT